>VZRS01008380.1:0-29559 GCA_013398055.1 Ifrita kowaldi
CACTCCTGGCTCCGGGATCCTGCATTCCCTGCAGGAGCAATGGTCGTGTCCAGGGACAAAGGCCATGTGCTGTGTTTGTACACCCGCAGTGCTGGTACAGAGCCGTAAAGGCCGGTTCACATCTGCAGGGTTGTGTTCAGTTTTGGTTCAAGAAAGAAAAGGAGGAACTGGAGAGGGTCCAGCAGAGGCTGCAGAGATGCTTTGGGGTCTGGAGCATCTCTGATGAGGAAAGACTGCGGGAGCTGGGCCTGGACAGTCTGGAGAAGAGAAGGCTGAGAAGGGATCCCATCAATCCATACAAATATGTAATCCTCTCAGGCTGAGAGTGCAAAGTTAGAACTGGCACACAGAGACAAAAAAACAACAGTTATTCCTATTGTTGGTTTGTTACAATAGTAAGAAAGAGTCCATTTCACCCCTGTCTGCAGCCGGATTCTCTTACATTCTAAATAAACAAGGGCTGGAAAGGAAATTAAGGGCTTCTAATGAATATTCTGCCCAGTCTCTACATAGCTCAGGAATAGTATTTTAAACTGAACCCAGAACTTTTGGATCCCAGGCTCTCCTTTCACTTCCTGAGCCACTGCTGTCCCTTTATGTTCTCTGTTACTTACAATATTTTGCTCACCAGGTTTTTTTAATTCTCCTGAATCGGGGAGAAGGGAAGCACCAGAATTTTATTTTGCTTGTAGAAAAAATGCTTCAAACTTTTCTGAAACCTAAAAAAGGTCCTGCTCAGTTTGAGGCAAAGTTGCAGGCAGGGTTTTATTTTATCTGAACCACCTCTTAGTCCATAGATTTATTAATTGTCATTTCCATTGGCTTTCTCCTCTTCTCCACTGACTAATGCGGAAACCTGCAAAGGCAGAATTGAGGATGTGAGCTCAATTTGAATTGTTTATTTGGGACATTTTTATTTATTTTCCCACTACGTTTGCTCTGAGGCAAAGGTTGGTTTGCCCCCTGAATAGGGACCATTACTCTGATTTTGTTATTGCTGCTTAAAAATGCTTCCTGAAGATCCCCTGCTTTTTCCTCGGTGCAGTTCAGAAAGCAGAATGGTTGTCCTGCTTCTATCAACTTGGAAAGCTCAGACTGAAAAGGATCTTCCCAGGGCAGCACTCCCCTGCCTGTGCAGGAGATGCCCACGGGAAGGGACTGGGATCGCCTGGTTCCGCTCCAGAGGAACTCCATGTCTGGGGTCTTCATCACTGCAAAGGTCAGGAATGCACCCCCAAACATTGGGGTTTTTTCCTGTTATTCCCAATTATTCCCCTTTGTGCTGGCCAGTGTGAGGATGGGGAGGGGAATTGTAGCAGTTGGTGCTGAAATTAAAGCGGTGAGGGAGCGCTGTGGGCAGAGGGATTTGCAGCTACGTCAGCACTGTGGTCCCCTGGATCCATTAGCACCCCTCTGACCCTGCTGAGAGGGGAACAGCAGCACCACGTTTCTGCTTGACCTGGCACCAAAACCAGCAACAAATCTCTGTATTTTCTGAAGTGGCTGCTTGGCAGTGCCGAGCCCGGGAGGGCAGCGAGCTCTGGGCAGCAGCGGTGGGTGAAGGATGGGCAGTGGTGCCTCTCACCTCGGGGCAGACAGAGGAGGTACAGAGAATGCACAGAAGAAAAACTCCAAAAATTCTGATTTCTACTTCATTTCTGTCTCTATTTGCTCTGTGTTGGGAGGACCTACAAAAGATGAATTTTAACAAGCAACCAACCTCACGGAGGCATTTGAACTCACACCCCAGTGCTGGTGAGTGACTTATCCTCCATTGGTTCTGTGGTTTATTTTGCTTTGGTCTAGAAAATCTCCTTGAAACTCAAAAAATCTTCCTGGCAAATGCTTACTCAAAACTGACACATTTCCACACAAGAAATTGGTTTAAATAGTGAGTAATTTCCAGTGAAAGTTTGTTCAGGCAAGAAATATCCAGATATCTCTATGAATTGACCTAATCCTGCCCTGCCAGTGATACCTGAGCACAATTTAGACAGTGCCTGCTCAGCTCTTTGAGAGGACAAACTGTCCCCAAGGAGCTTTGGTTGGGACCATTGTCCCTCTGAGCGATGCATCCTCTACTGCACCCTCCCCTCAGCAGCCAACTTTGGCTTATATGTTTATTTTTAAAGACTTCCTCCCCTTCCATTACTCAATTTTCATCTTCTCTGAAACCCTTTCTGGCCCAGTCAGGAGGGGACACAGCAACATGGGGTTTGTTGATGAGGTGATTTTGAGTGGCAGCTCTCACTGCTGGCAATCAGGGAACTCTGCCTGGGCTTTCTCAGCAGAAGCTGTGGCTGCCCCACCCCTGGGAGCGTCCAAGGCCAGGCTGGACAATCTTGGAGCAGCCTGGGATAGTGGAAGGTGTCCCTGGTCCCTGCCCACGGCAGGGGTGGAATGAGATGAGATTCAAGGTCCCTCCCAACCCAAACCACTCTGGGATTTTATGGTTCTATAACTGAGTTTCTGCTGCATCCCACCCCTGGCCCACGATGTCAGATATGGACTAAGCTGGGTACTTTGGGGTGGAGTCCAACACTGGCAAATTTTCTTCATTGCAGTTGTCAGCTGCATTATTCAAAGCAGCTTAATCCTGTCTGGCTCCTTGCACACAAATGTAACATGCTGATAATATCCATTCCCTTTCTTCTGTACCTTTGTCTCTCTCCATTATCATAATTCTGTCTTCCAGCTTTTTCCTCTGCTGAGCTTTCAGAGACCTTCCTAATCAACATTTGACACAGAGGGAAGATGGGTGGCACCAGGGTGGGTAAAAGGCTGTGCTGTAATTTGAGGGGCTCCACAATCATCTCCAGGAGTGACAGCACAACCCAAGCAGCAGCTACAGCTCACTCACTCTGGGGAAAAACTATTTGATTTTAGCTATAAATGTATTTATATTTATGTGCATATGCTTGTACACGTCAAATATTAATTTCTTTTATTCTAATTTCCTCTCATTTCCATCTGTCCCTGCGCCTCATCAGTCTGGGGCTGGGCTGGCTCTGCACAAGCTTTGCCTTTGAGGTGGCACAGAGCATCGTTCCAGGGAAGAAACTGTCCCCAAAGGAGCAGTTCTCCTCTGTTCCCCCGACACAGGGCTGTGGATGCTCTGGTGTGGCTCTGACACCCCCGTGCCAACCAGTCAGTGCTGGGAACATTGGGATGGGAGCTCTGGGGCCAGCACAGGGAGGAGCTGGAGCTGCTGGAGAGAGCCCAGAGGAGGCACCAGGATGATCAGAGGGATGGAGCAGCTCTGCTGGGAGGAAAGGCTGGGAGAGCTGGGATTGTTCAGCCTGGAGAGGAGAAGCTTTGGGGTGAGCTCAGTGTGTCCTGGAGGAGCCAAGAGGAAAGATGGAGAGAGAGAGGATTTATGAGGGGTGGAGTGGCAGGACAAGGGGGAACGGCTTCAA
Organism: Ifrita kowaldi; assembly: GCA_013398055.1. Taxonomy (NCBI): domain Eukaryota; kingdom Metazoa; phylum Chordata; class Aves; order Passeriformes; family Cinclosomatidae; genus Ifrita; species Ifrita kowaldi. The sequence continues at coordinate 3,417 of VZRS01008380.1, forward strand.
ACGGACAGAGAGGAGGTTTAGATTAGAGATTAGGAGGGAATTGTTCCCTGGGAGGGTGGGCAGGCCCTGGCACAGGGTGCCCAGAGCAGCTGTGGCTGCCCCTGGATCCCTGGCAGTGTCCCAGGCCAGGCTGGATGTTGGAGCAGCCTGGGACAGTGGGAGGTGTCCCTGCCCATGGCAGGGGTGGGATGAGATGATCTTTAAGGTCCCTTCCAACCCAAACCACTCCATGATTCCATTTCCAGGAGCAGGGAGCCAGACTGGAGCCAGCCTCCCGTGGGATGTACCCGGAGCCCCCGAAGGTGCCAGGCTGGGGACAGCCACGAGGAAATGTCCTGCCAGAGCCTGGTGCAGGTACAGGCAGAGCAGGAGCACCCCCTGACCCAGGCAGGGATCCCAGCCCTGATCCCACAGCGGGGCTGCCCAAGCCCAGACATTAAACGTGACCCAAACCACCTCCCTTTTCCAGCCCCCATAATTTGTAATCCTATAACAAATGTCCCCATTACTTTTGATGTGTATATGAGATCCTTTCTGTCCTTAACAGGGGGAAGGATCACCTTGCCTCCCTCCTTGCTCTGCTGGAGGCCAGCAGGTTAATTCCATGCTCTCTGCATGGATAAAAAGGAGGATAAGAGGAAGGAGTAGGTCAGGCTGTGGCAAAGGTTGAGCAGCTCTGCTTTAAACACTTCATGGGGAATTGTAAAACTTCTAAACAATTTAATAGATTAACTTCCCCTTTCAGTGGCATCAGTAAAACTGAATTATCATCCTCACTTTTAACTGATGCCCAGGCCCAATACTCATCCATCAGGGATCATTTACTGATAAAGCAATCAATCCTGCCACGGTGCAGAGGGGACAAACTACTCCAGATACCATCACCAAATATCCTTTCCACCCCAAAGCTTTCTGTGAGGCTTTGTCAATGAAAGTGCATTTGTCTCCCCTTATCTGCTGCAGGATACGTGGAATACAAAGGAAGAAAGTAAAATCTGCATTTGATGTGCATGTGCAGGTGGCAGAGGCATCACCCACCAGGAGGATCTGCCCCGTGCCTGGGGCTGAGCTCAGCCCCTGCACCACCACCTCAGGTACCACAGTGACAGAAACAAAGCAAATGGGAAGGAAAAAAATGGGAGAAAAATATGTTTCTGTTATCCTTGTTTTAGGAAATCTTCTGTGACTTGAGCCAGAATCTCTAAAACCCTGGTCATCTCCCCAGAGATGTAAAATAGACTTCTCTTTTTGGCTCCTCACTGGTAACAGGTTTGGGTTGAATGTTTGCCTTTCTAATCTATTAAAGGTTTGTTTTATTTATTTTTATATGTATCAAAAAGCTCAAAAAGAACTGGGAAAAGTTATGAAAGTTTCTGTAATTCTTTTAATCAGCAGTTGGATTTTGTTAAGCTCTGTCTTAATGAGCACAACTATAATTTAAAGAACTAACTTCAAAAATATTCTTTTTTGCTTTTTTACTCAAAATATCCCTACTTGTTCATTTCCACTAGAAAACAGGGAGATTTTTAGCAATAGGAAATAATGTTTGAATGAAACATAGAATAACTTATTTGCTAAAAGATGATTTTTAAAATGATTGATTTTCCTGCTCATTGTAGTTACATTTCTCTATTATTTGACCATAAGGTGAAAGATCAGAGCAAGTTTATTTCTCATTCAGATATGAACTGTACTAAGACCCAGCTCCCTGGATATTTGTGGATGATAATGTGGCTACTGGAGCAAAAAGGAGCCTGTCCCTACAGCTGCCGAGGAGTTGGGATTTCATCAACAAACAAGTTCAGCGTAAATGAAGAGGTTCAGTGTAGCAGAGTTCTTCAAAGGCTTTCTAGTTGTGCAACTCCAATTAAAAGTCAATTGAATTGGACACTTAATTCCCATCTGTGCCTATGAAAATCTCTCCTCTGTCATGTCCTGGGTTACAGTTCTGGGCTGAAAAAGCAGGTGCACAAAAATGCATAAAGAATGCAATGAATGTATTTCTTTTGGGGAGTATTACGGCATTTACAATATTTAACAAAGAGTATCCCCACAAAAGCACACACAGCACCAGATAATAACAAATTAAGATTTTAATATATTTGTATTTATGTGTGTGACCTATCAGCTGAGAAATTGTGTGACTTTTGTGTCCAGAAAATAGGTTCTACACTGTGTGCCAAAGGCAGCTCCGAGCAGCTGACGGAGGACAGCCACCACAGCCCTGCTGGTGACACAAAACCCAGCATCTTTTTAAGGGAATTAACAGGGGCAGCAACTGCAGCGGGGCTCAGAAGTGATGACAATAGAAAATTCTTCAGGGAAGATAGTCTGACTCTGCAGAAAGTTACTGACATATGTAGGACAGGAGAAACAGCCCAAGAGCAAATACAAATCCTGTCTGAAGATCATGTGGTGAAATGCATCAGAAGGAATTACAGGAGATGAAAATGCAGAGGTAACGCGTAAGGCAGCGCTGTGTGTGCCTGCTGCAGAGAAAACCAACAGTGCCAGAGCTACAGGAGCCCCTGCAAGGGTCAAACCCTGATATTTAGCCTCAAACACCTTTGAATTTTCATGTGAGTCAGGTTTGAGGGAGCAGGCCAAAACCCACTGTGGAAGATTCTGAATTTGGGAGACTCCCAAGCTGAAGGACTTTATTCCTTGCTCCTGGTGGGGATGTGAGTGACAGCTCCCAGGGGCAGCCACTCCCTGCAAACCTGAGATTGAGTTTACAATATTTTTAAACAGAATTAGAAGTGACTTCTCTCCTCTGTGCGTACAAACAATTGGAACTACCCCTGTTTATCCCTGTGACAGGTATCTGTGCTGATTAGATACTCTTTTATACCTCCAACCAAATCCCAGCTCCTTGGGAAATCAGAGCCTCAGCTAAACCCCTCAGAACAGCTCCTTCCTCGTGGAGAACATTCCCAACCCTCCTCATCCCACCAGGAGGACGTGGGGATGCCAAAGCTGCAAGCAAATGAATGCTGACCAAGAGAGACACACCAAAACGAGCTTTTGAAGAGGAATGATTTCCAAATCAAGAGTAAAGTGAGGCTGAGGTGGTATTTTTACAACTAAAGGAACCTGGGCACAGGACAAGGCTCGGTGTCCTCCACCCTCAGGACTTTTGTCAAGGTCCCACCAGGATCTGGAAGGGACTCTCATCCCCTGGGAGCTGATCAGGATCAACAAATATTAACAGAGATAAGACTCACAAGCAAATTTTCCAAGCACCTGAGGGACAGTTTCTGTGTTTATTACTCACAACAAATCCGTGATTTTCACAAGCACTTTGTTTCTATTTAATTAAATAGGGAAGACCCAGCTTTTTTCCAGGTGCCCCACAGCTCCCACCCCACTGGGACACCACTGCTGAGCTCATCTGGGAATCTGGCTGCAGGGGCGTGTGCTGAGAGCCTGGAAAATCCAGCTCAGCCCGAGCTGGCAGCGGATCCTGAAACAATATCTGGAAATCCACTCTCAGCATTTGTAATAACAACCCATTTGCATACACAAAAGCTGACTTTTGGCACCAATAACGTCTTCTTATAACTTTCCCTTGAAAATCTGATCCAGACTGTCTAGACAAGTCAAAAGGCTCATTTGTGCTTAATATTTTATAATTTATTATTGTGCCTTCCATTTGGATTAATCTGGAAAGGGCTCCTAGGGAAGCTGGAGTGCTGGGAGGATGCAGTTTTACAGGCCACTCACATAATCCCCTGCTCTGGTCAGACAGAGCCTCGAAGTTCGCTCTAAAGCTCACTCACACAAACCCAGCCTCATAAATCTCCTTCTACCAACTGGCACGCACTTGAGACACCCCCAGTTCATCCAAACACACACATTCATTTTTTATTTCCTCCTATAGCTTTTTTTTTTTTTCAAATTTTTTTCAATTTTTTTCAATTGTAAATGTTTCAGCAGGTGAACGTTGTAGAGCTAAAAGAAATTCAAATGTGCCATGTGTTTGCTAAGCAAAGATACCCTGGCAAGACACTGAGACACCTTTAAAAGGGTCTGTCTCTCTCTTCCTTACTCAAAATACAGCTTTTACAAATATGACATCTGAAAATTAAAATGTTTGTTCTGAAAGTAATAGCCAAGATCATGGAATATTTATGTGATCATTAATATTTGAATTTTGAATAATGTATACTTATATATATCCACCAAAGGATGCGGTGTGGGTTTTACAGTAAAATCATTGTTTCCCCCGTACCAAGTGCAGGGGCAGCTGTATTTGCATTGCTCACCTGCAGGGATGCAATCTCAGATCACACCCTCAGATCTGCTCCTGGAAATATCCATGTCGGGCTCTCTCCCTCTGCGCACGCAGGAGGTCCAGGCTCACAACAGCCCCTTTCAGAAGCTGGGTTTGAAACAGCTCCTCCTTGAATTCCTCCAGTCCCATTTGCTCCTGATTGTATCAGCTCCTCACCAAACGTTTGCTCCCTGGCACACACAGACCCCGTCCCAGGAATGGTTTCCCTGTGCCTGCCAGGGCTCGGAGGATGCTGGAGCTTCTGGTCAGTGCTGCCAGTGCCAGGATGGGGAGCAACGGCCAGAAACTAAAACCACAACCAGTTCCAGCTCAACACGAGAGAAAACTTCCATGGAGGGTGGCAGAGCCCTGGAACAGCTCCAGGGAGGGCCTGGAGTCTCCGTCTCTGGAGACATCCCAAACCCGCCCGTGTCACTGCTGCAGGTGACCCTGCCTGGGCAGGGGCTGGACTGGCTGATCCCCAGAGGTCCCTTCCAATTCCAAGGATCCTGTGGCTGATTCTGTGTGCCAGGGCACTGTCCAAACTGCGATCTGCTCCCCTGGAGTGCCTGAGCAGAACTCCTGACCCTACTAAGCAAATGTGGGCCCATTTTCCTCAGGGCCTGGGCTTGTATTTTGTGTTTCAAATTGTGGGCTCGGCACGCAGCAATTTCAGCTGACTTTCACCTCAGGATCTGGGTGCTGACACAGGCATCACAAATGCAAACATTCCTGAAAATACTCCACTGGACATTCTGGACTGCCACACGTCTGACACGGACTGCCAAACACCAGCGCAGGACGTGATTTGTGCCCACCAAGGTGTTCATGGCTTTTTGGGAGGTTCCCTGTAGAAGGACAATTCCCAGGGTGGGACGCAGAGTTCATCTGAGCACAGCCCTGATTTCACACTCGCTGGGCTCCCTCTGTGGCTTCTACAGCACCCAGCTGCAGGAGACCTGAGCAGGTCTTTCAGAACAATTGTAAAACTTAAGGGATTTAATGTGGAAACCACCTGAGAAAGATGACGTGAAGTAAAACAAATCCATGAAATTGTGCACAGAGAGTCCTTCTTTAATTGCATCTGATTGGTAAAGGATTTCCTATACGTAACTCTGTAATTAAAAGAAGATTCACAACTCCAAGTGCGTTCTTCCATTAGAAATCTTACATGCATTTCCAAAGCTGCATTTTGAGCCTTAGAAAATATATTTGAAATACTGGCTAACATAAATCACCTTTTATCCACTATTCTCAGTAAAAGAGCACAAGTTGAGGATATGGACCCTGGTTTTGAATTATTTGTGTAAGTGCTTGTTAGCAGAGATGTGGGAGGGATTCCATGCTTGGACAATTAATGGATATATCTGACTGATGGGGAACATTTAAATCAGTGGAGCCTGCAGCTGAAATCTTTTGCTCAGATTGTAAAGGGAGCCAGAGTGCTTGGCATCTTCCTCCCCAGCATAATCCCATCGAGCCAAGCAGACTGTGGCCAGACAAAGCGTCTGCAGCGCTGACTGGGAGCTTCCATCAGGGGTTTAGACATCTCCCTGATCTAAACTCCAGTTGTAAATAATTGCAGGTGAAATATGCACCCTTAATTATTGTTTTGCTCACACACCAAAAAAAATGCTGGCATTTGATCCCTCCCTTTCTCTTGTTTTTATTATAAAGCACAACCATGAGAAATAGACCTTCACACTGTGCACCTTTAAGCCCCCAAAGAAACATCAGGCCCAAGCAAATGCCCTAATTACTGTGTCTGCACTCAGCGTGTCCAGGGCAGTGTGCAGAGCCTGCAGAAAGGCAACAGCAGCTGTGGGAAATCATCTCCTGGATTGTGGAGGTGCCACAGCAGTGCTCTGTGTGCAGAGATGTGCCACCCACCTGAGCACGGCACAGGTGTGGGGTTTGAGAGCTGCTCCTCTCCTCAGTCACACACAGGGACACTCAGCCTTTCAAACCCTGCCCCCTGCATCACACACAAAGCCTCCAAGCTGGGTATTTTTCCCAGTGCCTCCAAGTTGGGTATTTTTCCCAGTGCCTCCAGGTTGGATATTTTTCCCAGTAACTCGTGCCAGAGGTAGCTGAGTAACGCTCTCTGCTGAAGAGAACAAATCCAAGCCGTGCCTTCGCTTTTACTTTGCCAGTGTCCCTAATTATGGGAGTCACTGCTCAAGAATGAGCACTCCCAGCCACACAGGTAAGGCAGACGTGTCTTGTTCCTCCTCTCCTGGCACACGAATCGGATTTCTAAAAATTCACTGTAGTAATCACAAAGAGCTGCTGCAAAGAATTACTTGAGAAAACCTTCTGAGATTTCAGCCTACCTCGTCCCTTTGTTTCATAACTAGAAGGAGCATAATGAATGCAAAAACTCTGTGAATAGAGCTCAGCAGGGCCCGCTTTTTTCTCCCGGCTCCTGTGATTATAATAATTTGATTTTATAGGTGTCTATCCTAAGACCCCAGCTAGGGAGCAATCTTTACTGAGTCATGAACTTTCACATCATTAAATCTCTCTACATTTATTTTAAACATATCAAAAGTGTCAAGTAACTTTAGTTCCACTAAATTTTATTTGCGCTGGGTGAAATGAAGTTTGGCCACTTGGGAAAATGAGTGGAGTAGTTTCCTGAGCAGCTGGGAAGGGATTTGGGAGCGATTCCACCCACGGAGCAGAGCAGCACATCCCCTGTACAGGACAAGTGTTTACAAGGACAGGAACCTGAGTAGTCTCCTCCCAGTCTGAAGGGAATATTAAACTCTTCTGTCATTTGGGTGTATATTATTTATGGCCCTTTTTTTATTGTTGTTGTTGTTGATTTCAAAAAATATTTCTTTGTTGGTGCAACTCTGACTCCCGATAGAAAGTGATGAAATGCCCAATATGTTAAAAAACCTTATCACTAAATCAGAAGCAGAACTATAAATTTGGGCTTTTGAAACTAAACTGACTGTTGAGGATCATTTTGCTCCTGAAATATTACAGCAGTGATCAATTTGCTGTAAAATTAAGCAGTTTAGCTGTGCAATCTATAGATGGAAAACATGTTGTTCTTGAGCAAAGTTTATGCCCTGCCCAAGGGATAAATTAAATTTTATGGGTAAGACATGCATTATTATATGCTTATCTGTTTAACATATCATTCTTTTCCACATCAGTATTATAAATATTTTTAATCATACATTTGATCTCTTGTGCATAGAGTGATATGGTAATTCCCCTTGCCCCCCTCAAAAAATATGACCAAACACAGCTAATTCATCACAGAACAGGGGAGAATATTCTAATCTTCCCCAGAAATATGCTGAAGATTGAAGCAGAGGCACTTAGAGTTGGGGCTACTTTGCAATCACTTAAGTGGGATAAAATTTTGCTGAAGGAAGGGGTGGAGCTACATTCCCCATTTTTATTACAGTGGTTATTATTGAATATTTATCTTACAAGGCTCTAATCAAACCTGGGGCTGCAGTCCAAGACAATTCAGTCACAAAAGTTTGGGAAAGTGGTGAAATATGTGCATTTAGCAAAGCTGTTAATGGTTTTAGAAATTTCTGCTGGTTTTCCTTGAATTCTCTAAAGCAGAGCTCTCAAACTGGCCCAAGCCCTGGCTTTCCAACAGTGGGAAGTTTGTACAGAAATGGATCCTCTGGAGGCCAGAGGAAGAGGAGGGAGAAGCTGTGAATCCTCTGCCTTCCCCAGAGGAGAGGCAGCACAGAGAGGAGCCTGGAGGTGTTTTAGGAAGAGGAGCCACAGAGAGCTGACACAGGGACAGAACAGTCCCAGGTAAATCACCGGTTCAACACTGACCACACGGGACACTTTGGTGCGAGATCAGAAGCAGATGAACTCCCCTTGGCAGTGTTTGCTATCAGCCACATCCCTGGATGGATTTTTTAAACGCCAGTGTTGTAAGAACAGAGGCATTCGTTGTAATTCTTGCTCCTGTAAGAACAAGAGCTGGGAGAGTCAGGCGTCTCCCAGGGTTTTGGGTTTTGGGGTTTTTTGTTTCTGTTAAAGCAGATTAAAGGGGGTGGACTCAACCACTCAATTCTGAGTTCCCCTGGTTGGTTTGAATGGGAAAAGTAAAGAGAAATTCACCTGAATTTGGGTGTTTGCTCCCCAGTTGCCTTCAGCGTCTGTCACCTCACCTTGCTGCTGTGAATACTCCAAGCCATTCTGTGCTGTATGTGCAACTTTGCCTTGAGACAACGCCAATTCTCCTGATTTCCTTTGGAACTGTGTGATTTACTTCCCTGCTGAGCTTTGCAGATCCAAGGTGTGGGTCCTTGGAACATTCTCTGCATGGCTGACAGCCCCTTTCTGCTCTCACCGCCCCCGCGCCTCCCCGCAGCCACTCAGACCATCGGGCTGCGGCTCTGGGGGACACAGGGACCACTGACATCTTATTCCACTCATCTTCATCTGCTCTTGTTTCTTTATTTTTATTTTCTGTAGCATATGCTTCCATGGTTTTTTCTCATCCCACAGAAATGCTTTCAACAAGCGCGTTTGAGCCCATATTTGAGGCTGTTTCCATGTCAATAACCTTTTCAGGGGTTTATGGAATGAGAAGGTGAATATCACAAAAAACAGGGAGAAAAAAAAAATGCCTTGAAGGTGAGATCAATCCAACCGTGGAGAAAACATTATTATATTTATTATATATCCATTTACAATGTAACATGTTTGGAATTTCCCATTTGTCAAAACCATCCTACAGGAACTGCTCCATCCCCAAACTCTGAGGAACTTGTGTCAGGACAAACCTGAGTTATTGCAGCAGGATGTTAACAAAGCCCAGTCCCACCCACTGAATTCAGTGCCAACGTGCCACTGTCCTCACTGGGAACTGGAATGAGTCCCCAGCTGGGACAGCAAAATTCCTTCAGGCTCTTCCTTGTCTCTTGGAGAGGAGCAAGACAAAGGAGGTGGTTCCAGGCCCAAAATCTCACACAACTCAACTACACTTGATTATTATTTGCTTCTCGCAGCCTGAAAAGAATCCCACTCCCAGATTTGTCTGTCTCAGCCCTGCTGAAGCTGAGCATTTTCATACATATGTATGGATAGCTTAAGTTTTTATGAGCATAATTTGGGCTTTTCAAAATAGTGACACAATAACAAAGCAAAATTGAGACACGCATGTAATTTGAATACTGATTTGGTTTTATCTCTTCCTGGTGCTGGCACTTTTGATGCTGCTCTTTTCCACTCCATCTTCTCTCTGTTCTTATTTCCCAATGAACGGAATTAGTTGGGAGGGCACTCGTGGCTTCTACCAACCAAGTATGAAACCTGCTCCATGACCTCCGGGAGAGTTTTGCTACCTCTGGGTTTTCTATCAGCTGCTTAGAGATGTGTCCTGATCCTCCTGTCAAACAGGGAAACCTCTGGCAGAAGGTTCTTGCCCTGTTCTGCAGAGTTCCAAAGCCACAAGCCCTGGTTTTCACTCACAGCACTCGGAGGAGGCTGCTGCCAGGGACGTTTGCTGGTTGTGTTTCAGGTCCAGCACCCTCAGAGCCGTTTGCATCCGTGTGCAGGCTCAGGACAGGACTCGCAGAGCTCTCCCAGCCAGGTGAGCAGCACAGGAGTCAGGGCTGTGTCTGCTCTGCTGCTGGGGCACCTCCCCAGCTCGGAGAACCAGGAATGGTGAAGCTCTGACCTGTCTCCTCACCCTTTTTTGAGGTTTCTGAGGGAAAACCCCAGCCCTGTCACACCTGAACAGCAGCACAGAAGCCCCTCAGACAGATCTGAGCAGTTCGGTGTCATGGAGAATCTGATCCTCAAAATTATTCATTAAAAATACCCACTTAATAATTTCAAAGAGAAAGCTGAAAGATGCTCAAGGGCAACCTGTGAACAGAAAAAGGGGGTTAAATTCACCTAATAAATTATTTGCAGACTGAATAATTCATGGGAAATCCAGGGCGCATTTAGAGGGGTTTGACTGGGGCTGTCAGCTCCTCTGGAATGGGAAGATACCTCAGAACTTGGCATTTTCTAAGGCACCATTTCAGTATAGCAGAATTTCCACCTGGAACCAGACGTGTGGGTGAAGTTTCCTGTTCCTGATCCCAGCCAGTACATGGTGTTAGAGGGAAAGCCATAAAAAAACCTTACAACTGGTTTATTCTGTCCTGGTCTAATAGGAAGCTCCCAGCAGTGGGCAGAAATGGGAATCAAGGTTTTGACATAACCAGGACAGCCTGGCAGCTACATCCCCGTGTTTGGACTTTGTAATGTGAGCAGATCAACTTCAAAGTGAAGCAGATGTGGGACCGGGTGTGAGAGTCCAGGTGTGTGTCCTTTACTGCTCACCTCAGGAACTGCTGTGTCACAGACTCCAAATCATCAGATATAAATGTAAATGAAGATCTAAGACCTTTCTGGAGGCTGCAAACACTTGGCTTCATCTTGTGGCAAAGGGTTAAACTCAGCTCTAGCACTGGGTTTATTCTAACTTGGGATAGAGTTTCCAAGAGGTCTGGGAAAATAAGCTGAGGTTTGTCCAAATGCAATGGAAAGCCTGGAATTCTAGTACGAAAGGAGCACACGGAACTTTCTAAACAGAGGTGGTAAAACAAATTTAATAATAGACTTTTTAAACTCACAGATCACTGTCAGAGTATATATGTGTTAAAAGACCTATAAATATATTTTAAAACAATCTATTTTCCTTTCACTTAGCTGCCAAGATCTCCATTAGGAGGTTTGTGTTTCCTTCCAACATTAAAGAATCTCTCTAACATCTGTAGCGATGAGCAGTGAAGAGTGTCAGTTCTGCTTCTGAAACAAGCAGTGCCACCATCTGAAGGAGGAAAAACGTGAAATAATGAATATGCTTTCACAGATCAGGCTGCTGCGTGTAACAGGGGATGTGCAAAGCCTCGTGCCAGGTTTGATCTCCCGAGTTTCTTCTCTCCACCCCTAAGGAGTGCAGGTAATTACGCAAAACTTGGAGAAAGTATTGCCCAGAGATGCTGAACCCTGACACAAAGTGCCACAGAGCACTGCGAGGACTGTGCTGTGTGCTTCCTTCCTTCCTTCCAGGAGTTGGGAAGAGAAAGGAATCACAGCACAACATGAGCCAATCTCAGCTTCACTGGGCAGCCACGACTTGAAAAATTACCTGCTTTTTTTCCATGAAGGTTCCCAGACCCCAGGACAGCAGCGTTGGATGGGGATTCGGGAGGTTTGGGAATGTTTTTATTCCCACAGTTGCTACCATAGAATTATAGAACGACCTGAAAGGGACCTGAAAGCCACTGGCAGGGACACCTCCCACTGTCCCAGGCTGCTCCCAGCCCCAATGTCCAGCCTGGCCTTGGGCACTGCCAGGGATCCAGGGGCAGCCACAGCTGCTCTGGGCATCCTGTGCCAGGGCCTGCCCACCCTCCCAGGGAACAATTCCTTCCCAATATCCCATCCATCCCTGCCTCTGGCAGTGGGAAACCATTCCCTGTGTCCTGTCCCTCCATGCCTTGCAAAGAGCCTCTCTCCATGCTCTTTTAGGATCCCTTCAGGAACTGGAAGGGGCGATTAGGTGACCCCAAAACCCCTTACAGCAGCGTTGAGCCCCTCTGTACTTGATTCCCCCCTGAGGAAAGGAAAGCAGGGCCGTTTTCTGGGGGTTTGATGACCGAGCAGGTGGGAGAGGCAGCGATGGCAGAACGCTCGGGCACTGCAGGAACAGGAGGGGTCCCAGAGCACCCACAGGGGACACACAGAGCGTCGGCAGGAGCTGCACGGGAGCCGCAGCACAGAGAGCCACAGGCCAGCCCACAACAGCCCAGGCAGGGCCTTACCCCTGCAGGTCACTCTGAAAAGGAAATCCCCATCTCTGAGTAAGCAAGGAATGTAACGGGACCTGCAGAACTTCCCAGGCCAGGAGAATTCACAGACAACATTTCCAAGCAAAGACATCTCGCTCCTCATTTCAAAGCAGCCACAGTGGGTTTTAATCTGTGTAAACAGCCAGGAGACACAGCTGATAAATGCTCATTCTGCCTAAAACTGCGGGACATTTACAGCATGAAGATCCCCACAAATATTGCAGATATTCCCAAATTTTATGTGGAAAATTTCCTGCAATTATGCATGGAAATGTCTCTACTTAATCTAGACAGGGTGTCCTGCCACTTCAGCAGGGAGAGCCCACGGACTGCAGTGAGACTCAGGCTCAACAACAAAAAAGAACCAATTTTTAACAATTTCCAACAAAATCTTCGGGTGCACTTTAATCTCAGGACTATCTTACCTGGCTGTACTTCTCATTTCAGCTGACCTGAATTGGAGAGTTTTGTGCCCAAATGCACAGACACCATGATGAGTGTGTGAGGGTGTAATTTACAGAGACGTAGGGGGATTCAAACCATGACATTTGCAGATCTGAAGATTTTTAAAGCCTGATTCCCAGGACTCCTGTGTTACAGCCAGAGGTTCAAAACCACAGTGGTTAAACTGCTTACTACTTGACCTTAACTACAATGAAGGGGGGAAATCAGTGTTAACCTTGCTACACAAACCTTAATCTATTTTATTTTTTGCTTAGCTTTTCGTTTTGCAGCAAGGATATCATTTTATATATAAGATATGCACAGGTTTACATTTATTATCGGTACATGTGATCAGCCCAAATTGCTAATTCATCCTTAATTTTTGTGGTTCAAGTTACACACTCCGTGTTATTTTAGCATAAGGCTTTTTTGTAATGTAATGATATTTAATTTGCATTAGCACAAGTGACATACAATAGATCATGCTATTATCATGATTGATATCAGATGAACTGGCATAAATTCAACGTTATAAATTGAGCCTATAAATGAAACTCTGATTTTACAGGAATTACTGTAGTAGAAAGGCTAAGGACCCTCAAGTCAACCTTACTCAAACCCACTCTTTAGAGCTTTATATATTTTATGCCTGCAATAAATGCTTTTGTGAAAGCCCATAACCTGCAAAAAAAAATAAAAAAAGTCATTGGAAGTCTATTAATTATAATAATACCATCCAAAAAGCTGTGAGGGCTTATTTTTGTGACATCACTCTTTGATTTCTTACTGCCTTAAATTATCCCTTTGTTGGCTGGGTGAGGGTAACAGTCATACTTTTGTCATTAAATATAAGGAGTTTTAAAGCCTGATCCACCCCAGCTCTAATTGATATTGCTTTCATTTGGCAGATAGTGACCTGATTTATAATTTAAATATGCATCATTATATGCACCTCTTCTGTATAATGAAAAAGTGAAGTTACTCTCATCTTTTCCTGCAATGTTAACATCAAGGAAAAGTATCTTCCTTTTTTCCCCTTTTATACTTAGAGCCTAATTGAAAACTGTTCATTGAATTTCAACATGATAGAAAAGTCTTTTTATCTCTCAATTTGTCCATTAGCTATTATAATTGAAGTATCTGCTCCACAGCTGAATTGATATTGTTCTTGTTTAAATTCGGGATTTCTCTAAATCTTCTATGAGGCAGCAATTAAAAAAAAAAATATGGGTTAGGAGCCTTTAGTGAGCACTCCTGCCTCAACGGGACACTAGACCAGCACTCCACACGTGCAAAGCCCCACAAAGTAGGAAACCATCGGATTTTCCTGGAGAACGTGTTGCATAATAATCGGAACAGCATGACCAGAAGGTTTGCTAATTGCCACATCTGCTTAACAGCTGTCAGATGTTTGCCATATGCTGCCATCAATATTACAGCAGAGTACATTACAGGGAGTTTTATTGTGTTCCACTGTTATTTATTTGCCACAGACATTACCACAGCCAGTGACGTCTATTTATGTTACATCACTAATTAGGTTTTAAAAGCTGCATGAAAAATCCAGGGGTTTCAGCCTCCTTAGCCCCCATTTCTGATGATGTCACTAAGAACGTTTCCCCTACAGATCTCTGAGCTGGTTTCTAACTTCTATCTCTTCTCCTGGTAAATAATTCTTCTGCAAAATAACTTATTTATGTTGTTTTTGAAGGATGTTTCTAAGCCCACGTTATGTTTTAATGGTGATGCTTGTAAAAACCCAAAAATAACCTTCTTTTTCAAAGAACCCACTTCATTCCATGGTTTTTTTCATCAGGGCACAGGTCAGGGATGGAGGACAATTCAGCTTTACAGCTCAGAAGGTTGATACCCCAATTCTGGTCCCAGAGCTGCCACTGACTCATCCCATGCCCTCGATTCTTGGTGTGACCCTGATTTTCCAATCTGTGAGCCAAATACCTGCTGTGCCCTCAGAGCTGGATTCTGGGCAAGCTATGGGGTGAGCCAGCACCTTCCCAGGCATGAATATGGCTGATTTTGCTGTTCCTTTACACGTTCTTGCAGGGATTTTTGAGACAACTCTTTTCAAGCGCTCCGCGCGTTACTTTTTTGTCACCGCGGCAGGGAAAGAGGAAGCAGAGATTGACAATGTGCAGACGAGGCAAAATCTGCATGATGTGATTTAATGCGAGTTGATAGGTGTCACTGATCTCTATTATAAATAGACTGTGTGAATTCCATATGATGTATTATTTATCCGTTGTAGATGCCTTTTTGTTTCATTAATAAACCTGGAAATCAGACGTATACATTTCCAATGATGAGATTTTGGCAATACAAGGCATTATGACATTTGTCTGCAATTGCTCAATTATTTTGATGATTTTCTTCTTCTTTCTCTATAAATGATTAATGCTTGAGATGTTTGTTCAAGATTCTCCTGATTTTAGCTCATTTGTCCAGCTGAGTTCTTTTTTCCTGCTCTAATTAGGGAAGATTATTGCAGTGTAAGGACTTCCAGTGTGACCCGAATCCCAGCTCCCGGGAGATGTTGCACTGGAACACACAACAGGGTCCTCTGGCTGAGGTCTGGCGGGTCTGGGACCTCCAGAAAATCTCACATTAACGATGAGGTTTCCATTTAAATCTGCCTCAGAGCAGAAACTCTTCTGCTGTTATTCTACCTACACTTGGAAACATTTCCGTGGTATTTCTGTACTCGAGAAAGTTCAGAAAACACTTCGCTGTTTACTCAGATAGGAAAGGACTTGAATTCTTTAGATTTCTGCAGAGAACAATAAGCAACAGCTGGTGCCTTCCACTCGTGCTTTCAGAAGAAGCACAAGCAATCTTTGAAAACGCTACAGGGCAAAGAATTTCGAAGAAAAGGTAAGGCTGGGGGCTGTTTCAGGAGCCAAACTGTCAAACCTCGGGGTTCCTGGGATGGGTGAGGCAGGGGGGTCCCTGAAGGAGGGAAATGGGGCTGTGAGTTCAGGCAGCACGTGCCTGCAGGAGCAGGAGGTGCTCAACTCCCACGAGGAATCCGAGTGCCTTGCCCGAACGCCTCCATCAGTAATCTAAAATTTGTCTGCCTTCTGCATTTGATCTCCTCATTTTCCTCTGCTATGCCTTTTTAATGCTGTTTGTAGCCATTTCAATTATGTGATTTCCTTATCTGTGCACCATGGAGAATACTGTACAAGGCTTTATAAACAGCCCCCAAGTTTATCTGCCTGTCATTTGGTTTTCATTATGCGAGATAACAATCTTCCTCATATCTTATAAGAAGATAGAATGTGATTGTTTTGAAATGGGGAGGGGGAGGAAAAGTCTACTCTGCATTATCCTCGGCCTCGTAGCATTTGTAACGTCACGAGTGTCAGCACAATCTCCAGCATTTTTCCTTGCTGTGGTCCAGGAAGAATTATCTCCGTAGTGTTTTGTGCTCGCTGCTATCTCCTCTATTTCTCCATTTTAGACACAGTGAGGTTCTTATCTGGAGCGTGGTTGTGCGGCTGCAGATTTGCCTGAATTCAGTGTGATTGCTCCAAACCCTTTGGTGGGGCTCGTGCACTGAGGAGAAGGATGAGAGGCAATTGTCAACAGTTCTCTGGATTAAACATGGACAGACATTATTCATGGCACTTGGCAGCTCCTGACTTTGAGCTGTACAATGACAGTGCGACAGTAGGAATTCCAGCAGCCCAACTTCTGTCTTACTTCAAGATAAGCTTATCAACTGTAGCCTGAATCCATTCAGCTCCTAAGCAGATCAGAACTCGTGTCATGCTGAACTGCTGGGCTGATCCCTGCTTCCTCCCCTGCTTTGCATGTCCATATGGCCGGGGTTCTTTGCCATCCTGCAGCTGCCTTGCAGGGTTTTTAGGAGACAGACCGTGCCTTGTCTGTGTTCAGCACCCTGCCCTGGATCCTCCTGCTGCCACCGAGTGCTCCTGGAACAGAAACAAGAAGTGAGAACAGGTGATGGTCAGCCCTGGTGGGGTTTTCTCTCTTCATCAGCTCCTTGATCTACAAAGAGCAGCTGCTTTCTTTGGCTTCTTAACGTGGAAAACCCACCCTGCGGTTTATCCCGGGCTGTTCATCCCAGAGATTCAGAGGGATGCCTGAACAATACAGGGATCACTGCTCTCACTCCCAGCTGTGCACTCAGCAATGGTTTAGGGTTAAGAATTGACCCAGTGTCGGGGGAATTTCCACGTTCCCTTGTGTGCCCTTCAGATTACAGCACTTTCCAAACTTGTGGGATTTAGTGTCAGGGGAGAATCATGGACTTGGAGAACTCTTGGCATTTTGATGTCCCATTTTTTTTAAAAAAAGCAAAGTTGTGAAAGGAAATTCAGCTGGTTTGATCATACAGGATTTGATCAGCCAGAGTTTGATCTTACAGGAGCTGGAAACTCCTCCGGGCTGGGATTATCATTCACGTTCTGCCTGTACAATGAAGAGCATAAAACATACAAAAATGTACAGATGTTGGCACTGGCTGTGGCCGTGGGCCGGTGTCCTGTCCTGTCCCCAGCCAGCCCTTGTCCACTCAACCGCTGTGTCCAGCGTCCCCCTCCCGCTGGCAAATCAGGGACACCAAAGAAAGTTAATCACTCCAGACTTCTCCAGAATATTTTTGAATAACTTGTGTTTATTAAATCATTGGTGATTTGGTTTTTCTACTCTGAATACAGTCACTTTTTGAGGAGCAGCAAACAAAAGTGATCACTACCAGAATAATGGAAGTTTTGCAATTTCTTATCAGTGGGAAACTCTTTGCTGCTTGACTTTCCACTGAAATACGTTGGTAGAAATATGAGATCATTTTTCAGAATTAAATGCACGCCTCAACGGCTCAGTTTATGCATTCATAATTATATTTACAATTAGAAACAATGTAATCAGGAATAGAACCTTTTTTTGTTGGCTGAGTGCACAAAATGAGTCGCGGAGAAAATGCCGTTTTAAGCCGTGCTTTCTTCCCCACAATTTAGGAGCGTTTAAGCTCCATCTCTGCCATACATTAGGAAATTATGGCCTAATTAAGTCCATATGGGGCAGCACTGGGGTGAAGCACCACTGGGTCCCTCCCAAAATTCCCTTTTGCACAGCAAAGCCCCAAATGCTGGCACACGACAGGACACAAACCCACCCCGTGCGACAGTTCCCTGTAAATATTTCAATTCCTTTGGAGCAGAAAAGCCAAGCTTTAAATGGAAATGCAGATGGGGAGAGGGCACATGGCACGCAGTAATTGAGAATTCCCTGCCCTGCCAGGCGGGGTTAATGGGCAGTGCCCTGCAGAAATCCGGCTCCTGCGAATCCTTGAAATGTCACAGTGGTACAAAACAAGACGCTGATCCAGGTCCTCGTGGTGTTAAGTGGAGGCTGCAGGGCAGCTCTGAACCCAAATGCGTAATTTGTAGACACAGGATGTCATTTACGATTGCTTACCTCTCATTAAAACTAATCAGAACGGCTTTCTGGCAAAAATTGATTTTTAATTGGAAAAGTTACATCTGTGGACCTGTTTTCTTTTCCCTTGAAAAGCCGGGAACTGATGTAAAATGTCCTTGTTTGCTGAGAGCTTCAAAAGCTCTGAATGACCCTTTTTTCCTTCAGTTTTTGGCCAAAATTAGCATTAAAAATATTTGTTTGTATGCTTTGCAGGATGATTTTAGTCAGAAAATTTATTTTCCATTAAAAATAAATCAGGGGATGTTTTCACTTGCCTGCTTGGGAAGCAAATGGCTGCTGGGATGCAAACAGGAGGGCAGCACCTTACAGTGGCTTCCACACTTTTCAACAGGACTGTCACTGGCAGCACAAGGTGCAGCAATGTCACTTTTAATTAAAACCTTTTGTTTTACCTGCACACAGAACAGCTGCAGCAACCACAACATGTACAAGGCCAGGGCTGTGGAATGGAAGAGGAGACATCGGCAGTGGGAAGCCCACACAAAGCTGGTTTGTGCCATAAATCCCAGAAAATCTGCTCACTCCTCCCTGGAGGTGGCACTCAGTGACAAGGCGGGGATCGGGCACAGGGTGGTCTGGGAGGGCTCTTCCAGCCTGGATGGTTCTGTGAGATAGCTGCAGGTCTCGAGCTCCTTTGGAGTCTCAGCGTGATGAACCTGTGGCAATACAAACCCCTCCACAAGAGGAGGGAATTCCCCAGGAACCACCCGAGGTGTCCCGGGCCCTCAGGACTGCACCGCTCGGTGCGATCCTGCAGGAGAGCAGTGATCTTCCTTCCTTCCTTCCTTCCCAGCTGCTGGGATGGGCACCAAACACCCAGCCCGGGCCCCCTCCTCCCTGAGGAGCCGGTATTGAGGATATATTTATTAATTACCACGGGAGCTGACGTGTTTAATAATCCCTGTTTTATCCATCCGAGCCGGAGCCAGGTGAGAATTCCCTGGGCAGCAGAGAGGCTCTGCCATGGCCCAGCCAGCCGTGGGTGCTCCCAGCCCTTCCACCCAAACTCCACCAGGAACCCCACAAAAGCATCCATTCCCTGGAGCAGGGAGCGCTGCCAGGGCTGGCCGGGGTGGGGAGCGGGCACAAGGCCCTGGAATGGAGCTGGATCACGGGCAGGAGGTTTGCTCCAGCCTGGCACTGCCAGCTCCCTTCCCAAAACGCAGGTAAACATGCATCTCCAAGGAGGGCGAGGTTGGTAATTAGATAACAACACCCGGGTTATTTTAAACTGAACAATTGCTCAGCCTGGAGTGCGACGTGGGCTTATTTCTTTGTTTTGCTGAGGTATTTTTTGCCTTCGTGAGCGCTCCCAGAAATATCCTTGCAGGATGTGCATCTCATTTTCCCGAGGATTTTATGAAGACCCCAGGGAACAGAACTGTATTACCTGAAGTTACCTTTCTGTCATAAGAGCCAGGTAGCAACCAGTCAGGAGACAGAGGACCTCTGGAATTTAAACTTCTTTGGTGTTCTGCTCAATAGAGCTGAGCAAGAATTTATGCCAGCTCTCAGAGCTAGGTTGTGCTATTTAAAACGGAATTTCATCCTAATGAGCCTAAAATAAAACAATGTGTGGAAGGAGATTTCAGAGTATCCTCAGTTGTATCAGGAGTTCGGGAGAAGGAGGAAAAAACGCCAAACCCAACCGAAGAGCACCCTCTCCTGGACACAGCGCCCGCGAGGAGCCCTCCGAACGCTCGCCGGGAGCAAACCCCGAGCTCTGCTGCTCCCAAGTGAGCAAGGACACAAGGTAAGGCGCCGTGGATAACGCTTCCCATTCCGTTTTCCACGGAAAACATAGAAAATATTAATCTGTTTTTATTTTTCTCTGTGTTTTGTATTAAATCATGAAAAATTACCAGAAGCAGGGAGTCAATTTGCTTTAAAAGATGTTAGTCATGAAAGGCTCATTTTCATCATGCTTTTATCATTACTGGAAGGTCTTTCAGGTGGGTCACTCAGCAAATCGGGGTTAATAATTTTTTGTATCCAACAGATGCTTCATTTTTATCTATTTCCAAGATTATGATAAAAATATTTTTTTACACTACAGAAAAATAGCTTGTGGAGATACATTTTATTTTGTAGTGCTTTAAGAGAAAATATCTTTTATGTATTTGATATTCTGCCTTCTTCAGGAAGATGCTCTTCTGTTTCTGACTCTTTACTGAATAGATTTGATGGTGAAGTTTTCAATGCACATTTAAAATCTGCTCTCCATGAATACTCTGCCACATCCTCTGAAATTCACAGATGAATGAATTTTTACAGGATTCCTGGAAAGCAAACACATCTGACCACGGGGAATATTAGCCTGATAAAGATTTAATTGTAAAATGACAACGAGCAGCAGTTGAAGTTCAGACAGTATTTCCCTGGCTGTCATTTCTGCGTGCAGACATTATTCTAATAGGAAACCCTCTCATCTTTGTTACCCTTTTCATGATCTTTTCAGTGCCTGAAAAAGTCAAGTACCAATATCTTGTGACACAAACACAAAGCAAAAGCCTTTTCTACAGAAGCATTAGAATTTATATATATATATTTTTTTTTTTTTTGCAGTGGGTCTCACAGAGTTCATGAATAGCAGCACTGAGTTGTGATGCCAAACCAAAATTATTATTATTATTATTATTATTATTATTATTATTATTGCTATTTTACCAGAACAGACCAAGCTAAATACCTGCTAACTAGGGATCAGTAGATGGGATTTTTTAGCTGGAATAACCCTAAGATGCTCTGTACAGCAGCAGTGTGCTCACAAAGCTCAAATGAATTTCTGATGAAGAACATGTGCAGTCACACTACTTCTGTGCCATATCTGAGCAAATTAAAATCTGCACACAAAGAAAGTGTTTCCTACACTTTGTTCATCATTCTAACAATATCAAATGTCATCTACAGTAGCAAAAATTGAGATTCAATTCCTGCTCACCTGAATAATCCCACTAAACTGGGAACAGGACTCCCCTTCCTGTAGCTCCAGCAGCGTGGGACATGGTATTTAATAACTGACAGATAATTGTGCAATACAAAAGGAATTCTGTTTTTATCTCCCAGCAGTTCATTCAGCTGAGGGCATCCTGCCAGTTAACAGTTGGAGAGGGCTGATGTCTAACAGGCAAGAAATAAGAAGTCCTCCTGTCACTGGCCAGAGAACAGCCCTTGCCTATGGACCCACAAAGCTGTTTCTGTGGCACACTGACAGGCACTGGAATTCTGCAGCCTTCTGGAAGCACAGACCTCGTGAAGGATGGCAAGATTTATAGAGCAAAACTGAAGGCAGAAGATTCTTTTTTGTAAGCCTGGGAGTGTTTGGATTAATAAATCCTGGTTGTCCCAGCTCTCAGGAATTGCATTCTGTCTAAATTTCAGTTTTGTTCTCTCCTTTCCCCCCGGTAGAGCTGAACCTGGGAATAGCATCACTCAATGGCTCGTTAGTTTGATAAAGTGGCATAAGTGACTCCAGCTCCGATGGGTACTCCCAGCTCCGAAACATTTATACATCCCAAGGGAATTCTGAAAAACACCACTAAGTCTTTAGGTACTGAATCACAGGCAAGTATTCTGAATCTTTAATTTTTTTTATATATTCTTTTCTATGAGGATGTCAGAACTAAAATATGGAATATGCTTTTCCCACTTGGTTCCTATTACTTGTAAAGCATTCAAAAGCTTCCAGAATAAAATTACCTCCATGCCCTGCCAGGGAGCAGGCAGAGCTCCACAGAGTATCAAGGGAGTCCCTCTGCTGGTGTTGCTTTCCATTTTTAACCCAAATATAATAATAAAAATGACTAAATATGAGACTGGAGCTGTACAAGCTTAGATTCAGCATTTATTTGTTATCATGTTCATCCCAGTGGAGTTTTACTGTACTTTTATATTTATACAAAAAGTGCTGAAATATACTCCATAAATTAACGAGTTTATTTCCAGGTGTGACATACTCATCATCACCATCATCATCATCATGTGAGTTTGTTTTAAAACTTCGCTCATATGAGAGCAGCCAATTTGCATTTAGGAAAAAAAAAAAGATTTGAGAGAGAAATGCAAAGAGATAAGAGGTGCAGGAAGCCGAATTCAATGCTGAAATGATATCCCTTACTTTTCTATCCCAATTGCACATTTTCCATGGGGAAAAAGGCACTGAGGCACATTTAACCCCATAAACAGCTGACATTTCCCCTGGGTGGATTCGGGTCTGCGTCCTGACAGTGAAGAATTAAACAACTCAACACAAAAATACGTTTCTGTTTTGTTCCAGTATTCGTTTGAGGCTTAATCACAGTTGTCAATGTGCTATTGCAGTGAATAATATTTTCATATTGAGTTATTTTACAGTTCCTACAGCAGCAAGGAATATCTTAAGGTACTAACTGATTGTTTTGGCTTTATTTATTGTACAGGAAAGCAATGACATTGAAATATCATATAAACAGCAAACACACTGAACAGCAAAATCCCTACCCTGCATTATGAATTGAAATGACATTATTTAAAAACATTTGAAAAAAATCATCATAATTATATGTTCTCAACACAGAGACAAATTACCTATTATTTTAACATAATTAATTTGAGCTCAGAGCATTTATGTTGCTCTGTGTGTGTCATTATCCATCAAAATGCTAAAAATTTGGGTTTGAATCTTTAAGTTTTTTCTCTAAATCTGTTGTCTGTCTCCACCTTCAACTGAAATTTTTAATTACAATTTACATTTCTTTTTTTTGTCTGTCCCCTAGGCCACAGTCCAACCTCACTTGCGGTGATCTCACACCAGGGCCTTTAAGAGACCTCTCCCTCTTCAGTGACCTCAGGTTTGTAACCAAGTTTCTGTTCTTTCCCTGTGATACTGTTGGGTTTTGAAGGTTTTTTTTTTATCTTACTGCTATATCCTGTTCATTTATACATTTATACCGCTAGTTAATGTATTTTTCTCTTTCTCTTCAAAACCCACCCTCCTCCATCTGCTGTGAAAGGCAAAGGGAACAATAAATGGTGTTGCATTTCAATGGTCAGGGTTTGTTCTCCTGGCTGGCTGAACAGGTTCCTCTCTTCCCAGCACCTGGGTAGGTTTGGGCTGGGTTTTCTCTGAGCTCACGGTAGGATCCGCTGCTCCTGTGTGGTCTGGGGTGACAGGAAGGTGATGGAAGCTCTGCATGAAGGCAAAAGTCCACCCATTTCTTGTTGTCCTGTCTCCAGGAGGGCACTGAGGCCACAGCTGTCCAAAGTGTGCCAGGCAATGCCTGTCTCCAAGGCTCTGACGAGCTCTGACTTTTTTATGCCTCTGATTTTTTTTCCCTTGTCTCTCGTGATTGACATTTGTCTTTTCTGGGCCCTGTCTGCTTGCACTGCACTTGTGGGGAGCCTGGAGCAGTGCAGTATTTTCATGTCAGCCGGGTTAAGGGTGACGAACATTACACATGCACACTGATTTATGCCTGCGAGGCTGCAAATAGTGTCAAGTGTGATCTCAGCACAGCTCTGCTCCATGACTCAAGTGCTCGCTGCAGTGTTACACTCTCAGACATCAATCCTCAGCCAGGGAGAGGAAAACTCCTCCAGAGCATCGACAAAGTCCTGGGCTGGGAGAGTTATTAGTTATTAATGAGATAATAATGGTGTTTGCAGTGTTCATGCCAAAGCCAGAATCACTGAGGTTGGAAAACACCTCCAGGACCATTGAGTCCAACCTGTGCCCGCCCTGTCCCCAGCCCAGAGCTCTGAGTGCCACCTCCAGCCCTTGGGCACCTCCAGGGATGGGCACTCCAAACCTCCCTGGGCAGCCCCTGCCGAGGCCTGAGCACCCTTTCCGTGCAGAAATTCCTTCCGATGTCCAACCTGAACCTCCCCTGGGACAACTTTTTGTACAGGTCCTTACACTGTTCTGTTTCGCAAGGCCAAATGTCACAAGCTCCTGTAAGCAGCTTTGCTGTTCTCCCAAAGCCATAAGGTAATTTTTTTTTAATATTTCAAGCTCTGTGTTGTGGTGAAGTCGGTGCCAGTGACTTTCCTTCTTCTGACCATCCATGTAAAACAAAGCCCAGAGAGAGGAATGTGACATTTAGAATTCCCTTGGGATACCAAAGGGCCTGCACAGCTACCGCTGCTTCTGCTGCAGGTGCCTCTCTCCCTTCTGCTTTCAACCACGTGCAGCTGCCAGGACCTAAAAAACCTTTCCCAGCACAGCCACTACCTAAATTCAGGAATCCCTACGAAAAGCATTAATTTGGCCCCAACTCGTCTTCTCCCTGAACAAAAAGAGGCTGAAAATTCCCAGCCAGGCTGTATTTGCTGGGAAATTCCAGAGGCGGGCAGCACAGCGCCAGAGCAGTCCAGGACGGAGCCGTTCCCTTCCCTTCCCGCACCTTCCCGCACCTTCCCGCACCTTCCCGCACCTTCCCTTCCCGCACCTTCCCGCACCTTCCCNCCCGCACCTTCCCGCACCTTCCCGCACCTTCCCTTCCCTTGGCCTCCAGCCCTCGGCCGCACAGGGAACTGGGCAGCGCAGCTCGCTACTGACCAGCACCGTCTGCAGGACAGCAGGAAGGGACGATGGAAGGGGCGCAGGGAATGAATTCCTCTTTGCAACGCCAGCCGCAGCAGCACAGCTCAGCCCAATCTTCTGTGTGTTAATTTAACGCATCTCGTTAGTAGTGGCCAATTAATAACGCAGACACCAGACCCGGCTCCGTGGTGCCACCTCGGAGCGCTCCCGGCTCAGTTCAGTGATGCTGTGCTGACCCCCGGCTGCAAGGACAAGCACATCCGTGGGTTCTCTCCCTGCTGGATTTGTTCTGGCAGCCAGCAGGGGCACACAGCCTGCCCAGCTGGCAGCACAGGGCCCTGGGTAAGCCAAAATCCGCTTTTTTAACAAAACACAATGCTTTTTCTTTTCTAATCAACTCAAGCAGGCTTGTAGTCTAATGAAAAGACGTTAAACTGAGGGAGAAACAGATAAAAATAATTTATGCTGTGTTCCAAAGCGCACCTGTGGCTGCAATTATAATTGGTGGATAGACAGACAGGCAGACAGCTTTGGAAATGGGTCACAGCGTTCTGGAAAAAAACAACAAAACGAGTTAAAAGTCAGTTTTCAGTTCCATGGCTCTATCTGTACTGTGGAAAAAAAATAGATTTGTGGTGATTACTTTTACTCTAAGATTTAATTCCTTTTAGATCTGTTCCCAAAACAGTCTCATCAGCACTAACCATATTCTTATTTCTGTGCTATGCTTTACAGGTACTGGCTGTGTAGCCATGCTAACATAAAACCACCTGTATTTCCAGAATCAATGTAAATTCCTTAATTTTTATTACTTTAGAGGAAAGGGAAGATTCTGAATAAATTTTGAAACTCCTGGTAATGTTCCACATTCAATACTCATTGCGTGGACTTTTATTTAATTTTCTTCTTCATTAGTGTTTTCATGTGTTAGTCAAACTTTTAATCCAGACTTGGATTAAAATATACTTTAGGTCTTGAAGTGATATGAATTTGATTTTTGTAACCAGCACTTTGATGTGCTACCGAACAGAGCAGGTTTCAAAGACAGGAATTAGGAGTATCACCTTTGTGTTTTACCTCGGTTCCCTGATAATCCCATGCCTGCGCTATATTGTTTTGGCAAAATGGATCAACAGAAATGTCAAAAGGACACTGCTGGTCCAGGAAAATAAAGACTTGTAAGTACAATACGAACTGTGCAGTTATTAGTGTTGTGCTTATTAGTTTCTAGGGGGGAAAAAAAAGTGATTTTGCATGAAGAACAATAATGAGCAATCTCTTCAACTTCTCTGCATGATGACTATTGAGGAACCAGGTCTGGGGGAAGGTGTCCCTGCCCAAAGCAAGAGACTGGAACGAGATGAGCTTTAACGTCCCTTCAACCCAAACCATTCTGTGCAGCTGGTGTCCACTGCTTCTCCCACCGCAGGGTGTAACCCCGGGGTCAGCCCCAAGTCCCTAAAGCCTTGCTGGACACGTTAAAGCACTAGGCCCGAGACTGAGGGCTCTGAGGGAGCCTCGGCGGGACCGGGCACGGCGGCTCCAGCCCGTCCCGGCACGGGCAGGCCCGGCGGTGAAGGC
>VZRS01008384.1:0-20656 GCA_013398055.1 Ifrita kowaldi
CCGTGGGATCAGCCCAGGACACGGGGAATTTCTGGGATGTGAGCACACATGGATGGGGAATGTCCAGTTTTTCATCCACCAACAACACCCCCAAGTCCTTCCCCTTGGGGCTGCTCTCAGTCCATTCTTTATCCAGCTTTGGGGTGGGAAAGACGCTCGAATCCCAGGAATCAGATGGATCAGTGTCAAATGCTCTTTCTGGGATTAAAAAAAGCAGGGAGTTCTTTCCTTTTGAAGAAGAGCCCAACCTGCCACCCAAACAATATTTGTTCTTGGCCGAGTCGTGATTTTTGCAGTGATTGGTGACCTTAATTTAGCAGCGCTGACTTCCAAATGCTTTCCCTGTTATCAGGAATCCAAGGAGTAGAGTTCTCCCTTACCAGGAAGCAAATCGAAAGGGAATTTGATGGGGTGAAACGAGTCCATCAGAGATCCTGCTCTGTTTTTAAAACAAGATTTACTCCGCTCTCTCCACATTAACTGGGGCATTTTACGGTGCTCCCCTTTCCGCGAGCTTCCGTGATCCATCATTTCCCGGCTCGCCTGCCGGAGTGGCTGTTAGGTTTTACTACAGCAAACACTGTAAAAGGGCATTAGAGCAGTTAAATCTGGAGTCTTGCTTCCATAAGGAAAAAGAAAATGCTGAATTAGGCACCAGAAAAGGCAACCACAGCGATACTTTAATCTTGCATAAATTATCACAAGAGTCAGAGGCGAGTGATTTTATGTATTGTTAGAACTCTGCTAATTAATTATTCCGGAATAATTGATGTTTAGAAGCACCGAAGTTGGGTCCTTTCCTGGCTTAATGGACTTTCAGTATGGCAGCTGGATTTTTATTTGTGTCTTCGTTTGAACCCTCCCTTCCGTGGGGTTAATGAAGTCGCTTTCCTAAATATGAAGAGTCTAAATAATAATTAATCAAGGAAATATCGCTCCACGAACGGTGGGTCTAAGTCAGGGGGTGGTTTTGGAGACATTCCTGACGTCTAGGGGAAGTTGAGTCCCCAGTGGGAATATTTGAAGGATGAAATTGCCCTAAAGAAATGGATAAATGGAGGTAAGCTGAAGAAGGGGAGGAATTCAATGGGATATTGGGAAGGAATCCTTCCTTGGGAGAGTGGTAGGGAATTGGAATGGAATTCCCAGCGAAGCTGTGGCTGCCCCAGGATCCCTGGAAGTGTCTAAGGCCAGGTTGGATTTGGTTTGGGAAAACCTGGGATAGTGGAAGCTGTCCCTGCCCATGGCAGGGATTGGAACCGGATGGGCTTTAGGGTCTTTCCAGTCCAAACCATTCCATGATTCCCTTTGATAGGAAGAGACGGCCTTCCTCGGATTGGTGGAATTGCACAGAGTCTTCTCATCCATGTCTTCATCTCTTTCTGGAGAGTTTGGATTCATTGTTTCCAAAAGATTTCAGAGCCACGAGCAGGAATCACAGAATTCCAGCTGGTGTTAACGCTCTCTTTGGCACCGGTGGGGCTGTACTGGTAACCAGTGGCTGCCTTGGGCCATCCCAGTTCAGGAAGGCTACAAAGAGATGATGCCAGTGGATCTTGGGATTACCTTGGGAATGTGACCTAAAGGAAGAGGTTGAGGGCACTGGGCTTAACTCGAGGAGCTGTGGAGTCTCTGCCTTTGGAAGTGTTTGAGGTCTGGGAGGAGGGAGCGGAATTGGTGTCCTGAGCAGACGGTTGAGCCGGAGACATCCAGAGATTCCACCTAAATTTTTATGGATTTAAGGAAGTAACTTAACCTGCTCCAGGGCTGAAGTTCTTACTTTATGCACTACAATCCTTTTTGTAGCTTTTTCAAGAAAGAGTGGAATTGGTGATAAGATCCCTGCTCTCCCTTCTCCAGCTGATGGCCTGCAGCACATCCATCCCCACCCATCCCAGGTGTCCTTCCATGCTGTTGCTGGTTGTTTTTAAGGAATTTTGACCTCTGAGATGCTGCTGGTGCCTCTCTGGGATGAGGCTTGGATCTGGCTGAACCCTGGAACTTCTCAGGCTGGGAGAGCTGGGAGTGTCCAGCCTGGAGAAGAGAAGGCTCCAGGGAGAGCTCAGAGCCCCTTCCAGTGCCTAAAGGGGCTCCAGGAGAGCTGGAGAGGGACTTGGGACAAGGGATGGAGGGACAGGACACAGGGAATGGCTTCCCACTGCCAGAGGACAGGGATAGATGGGATATTGGGAAGGAATTCTTGGCTGTGAGGGTGGTGAGGGTCTGGAATGGAATTCCCAGAGGAGCTGTGGCTGCCCCATCCCTGGAAAAGTCCAAGGCCAGGTTGGAGCACCCTGGGCTAGTGGAAGGTGTTCCTGCCCATGGCAGGGAGTTGGAATTCCGTGATACTTAAGGTCCTTTCCAACCCAAACCATCCCATGATTCCATGATCATGACCCTGCAGAGATCCTTGCCCTTTCCTGCTGCCTGTGGACATTGAGGAATCAGTGATAAAATCCACCCAGGCACATCGGATTTTGCAGTTTCTTTCCAGAGCTTGGGAATCATCTGCTTGATTGGATTTTGTTGCACATCCACCCCCTCCCACAGTTTTTTGGGATCGGGGAGGATGGGGCCCACAAAGGACAGGTGAGGACAGGGCACAAAGTGAACAAACACTTGTCGAGCCCAAGGGGGTTTAGGAAAACCGGGACATACAATGCTGGTAAAGTGATCCCTGCTCCCGAGCAATTCCAGCCCCCCCGGAGCAGGGGGATGCCCAGCCCCAGCGACTCTCCCACTGTCACCACCCTTCCTTGTGGGGCTGGGCAGGGCGTGGGTGACAGACATTCCATGGCCCAGCCACAACGTGGGGAAAGCAGCTTGGTGGAAAAGCGTCCTAAACTTGATATCCTTGTTTATCTCTTCCCAGGCCCTGCCTGGCCCCTCGAGATAAACAGGTGCCAGTGCCTGTGATTCCCAACAGCCGGAATAAGTCGGAAAGGAGGTTGTGTTTATGTGGGGAGTTATTCCTGCCTCGCTTCGGGGCTGGAGCATCCCTGTGGCAAATGGGCTGGGAGTGGACGCAGCCCCAGGACCTGGATTTGCTCCAACCTGGCCTTGGACACTTCCAGGGATGGGGCAGCCACAGCTTCTCTGGGAAAACCTGTGCCAGGGCCTCAGTGCCCACCCAGGGAAGGATTTCTTCCCATTATCCCATCTAACTCCACCCTGTGGCAGTGGGAAGCCATTCCCTGTGTCCTGGCATTCTATCCTTTATCCAAAGTCCCTCTCCAGCTCTCCTGGAGCCCCTTCAGGCACTGGAAGGGGCTCCAAGGTCTCCCCAGAGTCTTCCCTTTTCTCCCAGCCCGTTTCCAGCCCCTGGAGCAACTCCATGGTTTCCTTTTGTTTGCTTCCCTCCCTTTCTGGACACATCTAAGACATTCCAGCCCCTTGGACTCATCAGTAACTTAAACCCCAGGATCCCGTGCCTGGATTGTTTTCCTTTATTTCCCATTTTTCCCCTCTCTCCCTGCCCAGTGGGATCCCTGTTCCTTCTCCCTGCTCCGGCCCAGCCCTCACGTGCCTTGGCTTAGCACAGGGAATCCTCAGCTCCGCTCCTGGGTGCTCCCAGCATTGCTGTCATTCCCTGCTCCAGGCTTGTTTATTGTCTCGACTTAGAGACATTCCTGAATGGAAGATCCTGAATTCCCACACGGATGCTGCGGGAACAGCATCGAGCCCAGTAATAAAATGTAGTGAAGAATTCCAGAGTGAAATCGAGATGGGAAACCTCTGCTGCTGCCAGGCTGGAAATCTCCAGCCCGGAGTTTCCCTGGGCTTTTTAATGGAAGCAGGAGTTTGTTTAATGTTGTGTCGTGTCCTGGGCTCTGAAGTGGAGCCGGGATCAGTTCTGGAATTCTGGGATCAGTTCTGGGGCCCTCATGACAGGAGAGACATTGAGGGCTTGGAGCATATCCAGGGAAAGGAGCAGAGCTGGGAAGGTCTGGAGCAACCAGGAGCAGCTGAGGGAGCTGGAGGGGCTCAGCCTGGAGAAAAGGAGGCTCAGGGGGGACCTTTTCACTCTCCACAATTCCCTGAGGGTGGAATCAGGTGGGGATCGGGATCTGCTTCCAGGGAATGAGGGACAGGACCAGAGGAAATGCCCTCAAGTTGTGCCAGGGGGGGCTTTAGTTTGGATATTGGCAAAATGTTTTTCATGGAAAGGGTTGTCAAGCATTGGGATGGGCTGCTTGGGAGAGTGGGGGAGTCACATCCCTGGAAGTGTCCAAAAAAATGTGTGGATGTGTGGATTTGGCACTTGAGAACAGGGATTAGTGGTGAACTTGGTGGTGGTGCTGGGTTGAGGTTTGGACTCGATGATCTTGGAGCTCTTTTCCAGCTTTCAATTCCATGATTTTAGACTTTGCTCTGTGTTATTCCTCTCGCTCTCGCTCTCTGCCTCGATCCTTTGCCTGACAGCGACGGTTTGGAATTTGGACATGGAATTCGATTTCTCTTTTGGAGTATCCCAGAATGGTTTGAGTTGGGAGGGACCCTCAAGACCATCCAATCCCACTCCCCTACCGTGGGCAGGGACACCTTCCACTATCCCAGGTTGCTCCAAGCCTCGTCCAACCTGGCCTTGGCCACTTCCAGGGATGGAGCAGCCACAGCTTCTCTGGGAATTCCATTCCAGTTCCTCACCACCCTCCCAGGGAAGAATTCCTTCCCAATATCCCATCCATCCCTGCCCTCTGGCAGTGGGAAGCCATTCCCTGTGTCCTGTCCCTCGATCCCTTATCGAAATTTCCTCTCCAGCTTTCTTGGATCCCCTTTAGGCACTGGAAGGCCTAATTCCGATTTATTCCTGTTAATCTTTTTTAATTTCATTCCTTAACCCGTTCCCAGATTTTTCTGGATTTCTGGTGACACGTGGTAGGAAACATCAATTCCAATATTTTTTTTTGCCTCATTATTCCATCCCCACAATTCCCAGCCAGTTTTCCCTTTCAGCTGAAAGGACATTTTCCTCTTTGTTGCATTTCCATTAATGGATTCCCACTATGGATCTGCTTCCCGTTGCGTGTCAGCCGCTGCCTGTTCCGAAGGGCTCATTCCACACTAAGTGGTGTCGGAAAAGACTTTTCCCTTCCCACTCCATCCTCTTAAACCCAATCCTGGACATCACAGCGGCCACTTTGGCTGTGCTGACGCTTCCTTTGTCCTGTCCTCTCTTCCCAGGGATCCGAGTGCACATTCCAGGCTGCCTCATTCCCTAATGCTTTGCTTTTTCTCCTTTAAATATTCATGGGAGCGGAGTGGCCGGGTTATTTAATGGAGCAGCATTATCCTTGGATTTCAAAGCAGGAGTGGACTTGTCAATATGTTTTAAAAACTTTTCCCAAATCTGGGAGCCTTTGGGATTGAGGTATTTTCCCGGTTTTTAAGTTTAAACGAATTCTGGGATTGCTGTGAATGTGCTGCCTTGGGAGAAGGAGAAATTCCATGAACTTCCAGTTTTTCACTAGACAAGGATGTTTTATCCTATTCAAAGGATCACTGATACCCCTGAGGGATTTTTAGTGGTTGGCTTTCCCTGAATACCCTGGATAAGTAGTCAGAAGGAATTTAGGATCACAGCATCATGGAATGGTTTGGGTTGGAAGGGATCTTTAGGATCATCCAGTTCCAACCCCTCCCACGGGCAGGGACACTTTCCACTATCCCAAGTTGCTCCGAGCCCCTTCCAACCTGGAATTTGGGCTCGAGTCAGGATTTGCAGCTCCAGATGTTCTTGGATATCCCGTGGATTATTGAAGAGTAAAACGAAGGAATGTCAGAAATTTTTCAGGGAATTTTTTTTCTTCCGGCTCTGCCAACCAGGCAGCTCCCAGTTCATTCGAGTCACCGGTGGGATGAGGGCTGGAAGTCTGACTCTCCTGCTCTTTAAAAATATTCCACAGATTTAGGAGATGGTGCCTGACACATGGCCAGGAGAGAATAATTGGATGTGGCAGCTGAGTGGAAAAAGGTGGATGGGATTTTTCCTTCCACTGCGTGCGGATGGATGAAGTTTGGGATGAAATTTGTTTTATTTTTATTTAGGAGGGGGAAAAAAAAATCAAGGAAAACAAAACAAATTCCAGCAAAACCACCAATAAAAAACCTTTATGTTCCAATCAGCTGGGATCAAATGGGGATTCAGCCAACACTGGGAGACAGAAGGGATTTCTTTTCCCAGTTCTGGAATTTCTGGTGGCTTAAAAAGGTATTTACCCTTTGGAAATACTCTAAAATGGGAATACCAGCAGTCCCTGGAATACCCCGGGAATGTCCTTCAAATCCATTTGGAACTGTTTGAAACCAAAGAGACTTCACTGTTGCTGGACCTCCATAACCTTGGGATAAATGATTTTAATGCTGTTCCTGAATTTTCCTGCCTCGGAGATGGGAAGAGCAGATCTGGGGGAAAAAAGATTCGTGGGATCTGGGGAAAAAAAAAACCCCTCAGGCAGATCCTGGCGCTGCGGGATCGGGGCAAACATCTCACAATTGGGAAGGAATTCTTCCCTGGAGGGTGGGGAGGCCCTGGCCCAGGTTTCCCAGAGAAGCTGGGGTTGTTCCATTTCTGGAAGCATTCCAGGACAGGTTGGATGGATCTCGGAGTGATCTGGGATGGTGGAAGGTGTCCCTGCCCATGGCAGGGGGGTGGAATGGGATGAGCTTTAAGGTCCCTTCCAAAGCATTCCAGGATTCTGTTCCCCATGTGCTCTCACTCCTTCATGGGTGTGGTTGTTGATCCTACAGGTCCCCATTCCTGCGGGATCAGAGCAGTGTTGGGGAGATGAAGCAAAAGAAAATGGGGAGAAAACCAAAAGGCTTTGGAGATAGCAGAGGGAAGTGGAGGAGGGCCAAAGAAATCATGGAATCATTGAGGTTGGAAAAGGCCTCCAAGGTCATCAAGTCCAACCATTAACCCAGCACCAGCCCATGTTCCCAAGTTCCACAGCCACACATGAGGCAGACCCTTCCAGGGGTTGTGGTTCCACCACTGCCCTGGAAATCCCATTCCAGGGCTTGTCAACTCTTTTCCATGGAGAAATTTTCCCCTGATATCCACGCTGAACCTCCCCTGGTGCAACTTGAGGCCGTTCCCTCTCATCCTGTTCCCTGGGAGCAGATCCCGACTCCCACCTGGCTCCACCCTCCTGGCAGGGAGTTGCAGAGGGAGAAGGTCCTTCCAGAGCCTCCTTTTCTCCAGGCTGAGCCCCTTTTCCCAGCTCCTTCATCCTCTCCTGGTTCTCCAGACCCTTCCCAGCTCCATTCCCATCTCTTGGACTCACTGACCTTTGAGAGCTTTTCCAACCTTATTGACTCCGAGCTGGGAAGAGCTTGGGGAGAGCTGGATCAGTGAGAAAGATGCCGAGGATGTTTTGTGAGCAGGATTTTAAGGAATGACAGGAAACCTGGAGTTGTCACTCTTCTCCCTCAGGAGCGCCAGAGGGATCCAAATGGAAAGGAAAACATCAAATCCTTGCTTGTTTTTCCTCCCCTTCCAGTTTGCTCCCAGTTTGGAAAGTTTTATTTCCGAGGGAGAAGAGCTGAGCGGCTTTTTTCCAGCCTGGAGTGGTGTTAATTGGTTTTTGTTTGAAATATTTACGGGATGGGAACATCAGGGATGAGCCTCTCTCCCTCTTTAAGTGGCCTTGACAGGTGACATTCCCTGGCAGCTCCGAGTCCCCACGGTGCAATTGGGTGGATTTGGGAAGTGCTGACTCTCCAAATAAACCGGATCGGCCTCAGTCTTGTCCTAAATCTTGTTTTGTTTTGCATTTCATGGAAATGTTTGGTGTGGACTGGTAATGCTTTGGGATCTTTGGAAGTTTTCGTGTTCAGGTTGATTCATCTGAAATATGGTGCTGAAAATCATGGAATTTAGGGAAAGATTTTCATCTGGGAAGTAGGATCTGAGGATTGGTGGGATCTCCCTATCCCAGCATGAGGAGAAGGTGCGTTTTTAGGGATTGGAACGTGTTTGGAATGTGGGGTGGACCTTGAAACAGCTGGGAGGTACCAGAGGACCACAGTGACCCCAGAGCTGCGTCTGTGACAGCAAATCTGCACCTGGAAACACGGAAATCTCTTGGAAAAGGCTGTTGAAGGGATCTCTGCTCTCTCCTTTGTCTTTTTTGGCCTTTTCCAGGCCAGGTTGGACAGGACTTGGAGCAACCTGCGATAGTGGAAGGTGTCCCTGCCCATGGCACAGGGCTTGGAATCTGATGGTCTTGGAGGTTGCTTCCAACTCAAAAACCATTCCATAATTCTGTGATTTATTTTTTCTGTGGAACTTTTTTTTTGTCGTGGAGTCTCCAAAGGAAGTGTGTCCCTTCTCCACAGGGAGCGTGTCCCTGCTCCCAGCAATTTCAAAACTGAGGAGCTTGGCTGGAGGGATCCTTGGAGCAAACTTCCACCGGGATATTTCTTCCCCGTGCTCTTGTGCCGCCCGTGTTGTTTCCAGCCCTGGGAAGCTGCTGTGTGTATCCAGCACGTTCCTCTGGAATGTGGTAACCCCATTCCTTGGGAATACAATTTGAGCTATGACATAATCCCTGGAGCAAGTGAGGAGCCATTAGCAGCTTCTTCCTTACGGCAGTTGGTGGAGCGGAGCTGTGCCTCGGGATTCTGCTCATTCCTGGGTATTTTCTCAGGCTCCAAACTCCGACAGGTGGCACCCAGGAATGACTGGACAGGGAATTCTGTTTTAAATTATTCAGCACCTCGGGGTGGCTTCCACTGTTTGCCTGAATTACAGCGTTGACCTCCAGAATTCCTTAGGGATATGCCCTTAACCGGCTCCGTGCGATGGGAGAATCCCATCCCGGAGCGTGACGTTGCCTGTGTCTCGCTCCCTATCCAAAGGATCCCATCTTGGGAAAGGGAAAATTGGGATAAATGAGAAGGAAAAGGAGCTTGAGGTGGTCCCAGCTTGGATTACAACTGGGTCACAAACGTTGGGAAACATTTATGGAGGAGATCCGGGAGCACGTGGATGTGCTCCACGGATTCAGCGTCTCCCAAGTTGCCACATCCTACAATCCTTCAAACCTGCTGGGATGTGGGTGTGATCCATGGATGAGATCTCCTCACTCTGCCCAGCTTTCCCTTTGAAAATTAGGGATAAAAATGAAATAAGTGGGGATGTCAATGCGGATCTTGGAGCACTTGATGGGAAAAAAGGGCTGGAAGGAGCAACGCTGGTGTTTCCCTTTTTAACTGGGAATTAAGGAATTGTTGGATTGGTGTGGCCAAAATGCTGCTTTTCCCAGTTGTGTCCCTTCCAGCCAGTCTCTTTCCTGGGATTTTCTCTGAATTTCCCTGTCTGGAAACAAATCCACATTTGAATTCCATGAGAATCTGTGCTCAGTCCTTCATCATCCTGTTCCTGGGAGATTTTTGGTCACTTCTTCCATAGCTCCAGAGAAAGGGACAAGATGAGGTGCTGGTTTGGGAATTTATCCCTAAAATTCTTTGATGTTGAGTCCTGAGAGAATGGGAATCGCGCCTGGGAAGTAAAAAGCTTAAGGTGAAGGTCAGGGAGAAGGGAAAAATGAGATATCCACCTGTGGGATGTTCCTGTGGATGCTTCTGTGAGTGGTATCCTGGTCATGGAGCATCACTTGGATCCGGCTTGGAAAACAGGAAGATGGGGAAGCAGCAGCATCTCCACAATTCCCCCTCCTTGCTATCTCCAGGAGCTGCATCCGCGGGTGAAAGGAGAGGGAATGGATTAAAAATTCCGTAATTAGCGCAGCCAGGGCTCTGCTCCAGGCTCCAGCCGGCATTAATTACTTATCCCAACAATTATGGCATTGTTAGGAAAAAATCAACTCATTAAAGCTCTTTGTTTTGGATTTGTTTGGCACCTCCCGGGATGGGATCCCGGACAATGACTGCGGGATGCTGAGCAGCTGCCAGCGGAGCGATCCCATTAAAATACGGAGATCCGATCTCGGATTCA
Source organism: Ifrita kowaldi (assembly GCA_013398055.1). Classification (NCBI taxonomy): domain Eukaryota; kingdom Metazoa; phylum Chordata; class Aves; order Passeriformes; family Cinclosomatidae; genus Ifrita; species Ifrita kowaldi. The sequence goes on from VZRS01008384.1 coordinate 9,962, forward strand.
ATTCCGGCTTGAAAGACTATCCCGGGAAGTCGTTTTGTTGCTCCCAAGAGCATCTCCAGCTCCCGTGTCGCCTTGTCACCCCTTGAAATTGGCTGAATTATGGCTGTTGTTATTTAAGGAGAAATATTAATGGAGCATTTCCTTTTAATCCCATAACTCTTCCTTATTTTCCTTCCCGTAAACCTGCTTTTCCTCCCGCTGTTCCTTGCAGCATTCCCTGCTTGGATTTCAGTGCAGGAGCAGGAAATTCAGCCCTCTAAAATGCACTTTATTATCTTTATTTGCTCTCAGATTCTGGATTGCTGCTGCCTTCCCTCCCTGGCGCTTCCCAGGGAAAAAATGAATCCTTGTGTTGTTCATGAGCTCTTGGGAATTGTTGGGGAAGCTCCAGGTATTTTACACCTGTAATGGAAAATAACAAATGCTGCTTTCCTGGGTTTTTGTGGGATTTCAGGGAATTTTTGTGCAGGTTGAAGGCGTGACTCCTGCGATTCCTTGGAATGCTGCTGATTGTGTTGCAGCCAAGATTTGACATTGGGAATATTCAGCACTTGTGTGAATTTCCGTGTCTGGATTTGGTCCTGTGAGCAAACGTCCTGGGAATAATTGTCCCGATCTGGTAAAATTCAGGATTTATTTGCAAGTGTCAGTTTTGCAATCCAGGAAAATAAAGCCCTTCCTCATCCACAGGATGGTTTGGGAATTTTGAAGATCAGGGAATTCCAATGACTGTGTACAGGGGCACCTCCCCCTATCCCAGGTTGTTCCAAGCCCCATCCAACCTGGCTTGGGACACTTCCAGGGATGGGGCAGCCACAGCTTCTCTGGGAATTCCATTCCAGTTCCTCACCACCCTCCCAGGGAGGAATTCCTTCCCAGTATCCCATCCATCCCTGCCCTCTGGCAGTGGGAAGCCATTCCCTGTGTCCTGTCCCTCCATCCCTTGTCCCAAGTCCCTCTCCAGCTCTCCTGGAGTCCCTTTAGGCACTGGAAGGGGCTCTGAGGTCTCCCTGGATCCTTCCCTTCTCCAGGCTGGACATTCCCAGTTCTCCCAGCCTGGCTCCAGCCCTTGGAGCATCTCCGTGGCCTCCTCTGGACTCGCTCCAGGACACCCACGGATTGGGATGGAGCTGGAATTAGAACCGAGGTTATGACCCCACATCCCAGGGTCCTGGCAGGTCCTTGGGCTCAGTGGGTCCGGGAAGGGCTGGAATGCTCCACCTCCATGACTGTGATGCTCCAGGATATTCTTCCATCCAAATTTTCCATGGAATCGGAATATTTGTGGGTGTGAAGTGCCAGAGTGCAGGTCCAGGAAAGTGTGGGAGAGGAAAGATCTTTCTCTTTCCTCTAGGATTACTTTAAGGAATTGGAATTCCTGCTGATTGAGACTTATTCCTTTGTGGTATTCCATATATTATTATTTTCCAATGGAGGAAAATTCATGGGAGTTTTCTGTAGCCATGGGCAGAAAAGAACATTCCAAGAGCATCCCATGGGTGTGGGAGGTGACGCTCGTGGTTCTTATTCCTTTGAGTGACATTTGTACATCTCTGGAGATTGTCCCATCCCTCAACTCCAGAATCAGCATGGAAAAGGAACAAGGAATGTCCTGAACTGCTCCTTTCCAGGGCTGTGCCTTGGGTTTGACTCCTGGAGGTCGCTTTCGGCAGCCTGTGGAAATATTCCCGCTGAAATCCTTCATGGAAACACCTGTTCCGAGTCATCATCTTTTCCCTTTTCCATCTCTAGTGTCCATATCTAACAGCAGGAGTGATGAAAATTCCCAATTAGCTGCCTGTGAGAAAACGAGGGAATGCCAGCTGTGAGCAAGCCACTTCTCCCTCCCTTGGGATAAAGTAACCTTATCCCATTCCCAACTTTCCTCCCGATACTCCCAAGCGGGGGGATCACTTCTGGGGGAGAACAGGGAGACAGCACACGAGGGAAAAAAGGGGAAAACTGGGAACAAGAGGAACTCCAGCCACGGGTTTGTCCTGGTGTGCCGGATCTATCTTTACCCTCCTTGGCTCGGGAGAGCGCTTGGATTCCCTACGGAAACATCCGTGTTGGCATCCGACTCATGACAGGAACGTCGGCCCTGGCTCGGCCTCCGCTCCGCAGCCTCGGGAAGCTCCTCGCTCCTTCCACAGGTGCCTTTCCAATTTTAAGATTTGGTTCGGATGCGTAGAATTGGTGGAATTCGTCATGGAAAGCTCCAGGCGAGATGCAATTCCTGTAAATTAAAAAAGCATCCCCGGGCCGGCACGGAGAGCCAGAGAGGGCTGGAGATCAGGGGCTCTTGAGGCCAACGGGGAATCGTGTGGGATTCGATTCCTGACACCTCCCGGGATAATTTTTGTGGATGATCTCATCCCAATCCTCTTGTTGATTTGCCACTTGGCTCATCTGATTCCTTGTGGATTGACCCCCTCTGCCCCTTCCCTTGTCTGTCATTCCCTAAGGGCTGGGAAGGAGTTGAGGAGGCGATGGAGGATGGGTGTTATTGCTGTGCTCCCTTCTCCTTTTCCCGGGATAAAATGCCCGCTCGCTGTCAGCTTGGTGGCCCTCGCCTTCCGAAAATCCTGGGATAGTTTGGGTTGGAAAGGACCTTAAAGCTCGTCCAGTCCCACCCTGTGCCATGAACAGGGACACCTTCCACCATCCCAGCTTGCTCCAAACCCCATCCAGCCTGGCCTGGAAAATTCCAGGGGTGAGGATTCCACAACTTTTCCAGCTTCCTGCAGGTTTCCCTCAAAAAGCAGAGCTGTTGGTGGGGAATATCCCTGGAAGTTGGGTCCAATCCCAGAGCTCCTTTTTCCTTTCTTCACCCTGAATGGAGGGACAGGACCCAGGGAATGGCTTCCCACTGCCAGAGGGCAGGGATGGATGGGATATTGGGGAGGAATTCTTCCCCGGGAAGACGGTGAGGGGCTGGAATGGAATTCCCAGGGGATCTGTGGCCACCCCCTCCCTGGAAGTGTCCAAGGCCAGGTTGGACAATGTTTGGAGCAGCCTGAGATAGTGGGAGGTGTAGGGGTCGGAATTCCCTGATCTCCAAGGTCCTTTCCCACCCAAACCATTCCATAATCCTATTGTTCAGTGCCTGGATGTTCCAGTCTGGCTCTGGTACCACCTCCCAAGAACTTCCCAGGTCCCACTTCCCAAACTCGTCATTCCAACACCATCCACATCTGCAAATCCCCTTTCCCTTTTTTTTCATTTTTCTTTTCTCGGACCTTTTCCAAAGCTCCCAAACAAATGGGAAGCTCCTGGTCAGGATCCGCAGCTGTCCCTGTGCTCAGGCTGGTGATGAAACAAATGTGGGCTGGGGTGGGGTTTGTTTTCCCTCCCCTTTTCCCGCCGGGAATGCCACAGGGCTGGATAATTCCAGGTGTCTGATTAGCCACGCTTAATTAAGAGCCGGGGATCTTGGAATGAGCCTGATGGACTCAGCAGAAGGAAGCCTGGAGGGAAGGCTCAGCTCATTCCCAGTGGGAATGTCAGCTCCAGGCTACCCAGTGCTGTGGGATTGCTGCATCCTCATCTTCCCAGTTTCATGGTTTTCTTGGAATAACCAGCTGGGAAAGGTGTCCTGAGACATTGGGAAGCAGCAGAGTTGTTGCTGACAGTGGAGCAGGACATTCCTGTGCCCCGTGGAAAGCATGGCTTGGGATTTGGGATTTAGGATTTGGGATTTGGGATAAACCAGGGCTGCTTCCTGTGCTAAACCAGGGATTTCTGGCTCCTTAAATTCCACCGGGAAAACACTTTTCCACCCCTAGAGGAGCAATCCCCCTCCTCATCCATGGATGCTCCTCCGGCTCTATCCCGTGTCAGGATATTCCCTTTCCATCCCTTTCCTGGGATGGATCCTTCACCTTGGCAGCTCCCTGAGGCAGGAGCAGCCTTTTCCTCGTATTTCTCCGCCTCATTGGCTCCCATCTGTTCCCATTCTCCGGCTTCAAGCCTATTCCTTTTGGCTTTTCCCTGGTTTTCCCCGTCCACTTTCCCGTTTAATTGTAGCCGTGTTGTTGGACTCAGCGTTTTCCCAGCGCTGAAATGCGGGAAGAGATTTGGGAATGGGAGAGGGGTCGATGAATAAACCCCCCCCTGATGCTTTGAGCAAGTCCAGATCCCAAAGGGATCATTTTGGGATGATTTTTAGGGATAACTGGACTCAGCCCAGCACCAGCAGCTTCCTTGGAGAGCTGAATTCCGTGTGGGTCTTGCTCCAGCAAAACAAGAAGGGATCTTTTCCCTGTATTGCTTGGTTTGGGATTGATCTTTTCCCTGTATTGCTTGGTTTAATGACACCGATTTCCTAATTGGAAAGGAAAATTTGGAGGGATAAAATTTGGAGCTTGTTCTGCAAAGTTTATAAAATTCCCGGATTCATTATGCCCCCTTTTTTTCCGATTCTTTACACATTCCAGATTTTACAAAGCGTATCCAGGCACAGGTGTGAAATCTATGGGAAGAAACGGGATTTTTCCTCCCCTCTTTTTCCCTGTTGGGATACGGAAAAGCGGGATCCGACACCGGGACCTGCCGTGGTACCCTCTAGGGGGCACGATGCCTCCGCCGTTTTTCCAGAGAAAGGAGTTTTTTTTCCACAGGGAAAAACGAAAGGAGAGTTACAAGAAGCAGCAAAATATCCGTGTGTTCAGCAGGAATCGCAGCCTGACTGGAGCTGCTTCGAATTTCCCCGGCAGTGATGCCCTGCCTTCATTTTTGTGGGAATTTTAGGGTATGTTTGGGTTTCATCCCTAATTTTGCCCTTCGATCCCAAATAAAGTGAGGCTTATCCTGGCTCCTCTTTAGTTAAACCCGCTGGGGTCTTCGTGCATCCCGGATAATTTGGGATATCCTGGATAACCTGTGAGGTGCAAGAATTGAATTTAAACACTCTGTTGGGTTTTTTTAACTCCTTCATTACCGATGTTCCCGAACTATCGGGAGTGAGAACGGAATAAAACACCGAGAAAATTACGCTCCGTAAAAAATCCCTTTGGGAATAAATCCTGTTTTCCAGTGCTCCTGTAATTACCTTTTCCCACTCCGTGTGGGATTCCTGCCTTAGGGACAGAGCTGCTGTTGCTTTTGCGCTGCCTCTGGGATGTTTCCCACACGGAGCCGATTCCTGTCCCGTTAATTGATTCCCAAGACCGGTGAGTTGAGTGGGAATTTTTTATTGGATCGTATGATTTTATTTCCTTGCTTTCCCAAAACTTTCACCCCGTCCTTAGCCACAATTAATTAATTAATTAATTGCTGCTTTAATTGCTCCACAAGGAGAAGGAATGGGGTGGCATCACCTCGGACCCCACGGAGCAGGGAACAACAGCGGGAAAGGCTCCATGGGGAAATCAAATCCATCTTTTCCAGTCAGTCCCTGCCGACCTGGATTGTTTTGGATTTTATGGTAAAGAGCTTCGTGCCAGAGTGACCAAATTAAGGAGTGAGGAGATCCCTGGAAAGGATAAAAATGGGATGTGCATCCCTGGCTTTTCACGGACAAAAATTCGGGATTTAAAAAAAAAACCCAAACCAAACCTCCACCAATTATAATTTGAGTAAATGGGAACATTCCCTTTAAAAAATTCCTTCTCCAAAATAAAAAAGCAACTTCCAAACCCTCATTTTTCCATGAAATATCCTCTGGCTGGGATTTTTTTTTCCCTTTTTTTTTTTTTTTACTTTTACATCCCCGGGAGGATTTTTTGTTCCGGAGAGGGGAATATTGAGGCACGAGCTCCGTGCTGGAACTCCGCTCCAGCCCGATCCTGCTGCATCTGCTTCCCTCTGCCTCATCCTTCTCCACTTTTCCTGCTGGGTCAGGATTTTTCCGGCTCGTAATCATTCCAGCAGATGGTGGGATAAAGGGATGCTGACCAGGAAATTACCTGGGAGCCGGGAGCAGCAGCACCTTTATGTCACAGAGTGCCAAAAATCCCTTCGCAGCACGGCTTGGTTTGTCCAGGGAGGGCACGGATTTATGGAAAAGAGTGGGAAAAACTCTCCAGCTCTTTTCTGGGAATCAGGATGAGGGGTTTGTTTTTGGGGAAAAGGCTGAATTGGTGATTTCAACCTGCTCTGTTAGTGATTTAAGGTGGGGTTTGGTGATGTGCTGCAAAGTTCCCACAGGGAAAATCGGCTGCTCCTGCAGCTTGGGGCTCCTGGAATTCCGTGTGGGGGAGTGGGATCTCCAGGAGATTCTTGGTGGAGCAGGGCAGACCCTTTGGGATTTGTTGTTGTGCCAGGAAAACTGGGCTGTCCTGTGGATTCAGGCTCCTGGTGTTTGATTTGGGGGAATTGGACTTCTAGGAGATTCCTGGAAAAGCAGGCAGAGCCTTTGGTGTTGTCCAGCCAGGAAAACTGGGCTGTCCTTGGTTTCAGGCATTTGGTGTAGGAGGATGGGATCTCCAGGAGATTCCCAGAGGAGCAGGACGGATCTTTTGGGATGTGTTCTGCCAGGGAGCACATTTCTCCCAGGATTTTACCGCCCTGAAAAGAGGGACGTGGAAAAACCACGTAATTCCGTAGGGTGAATCCCTTCCTCCCTCCTGCCCTGTGCCCCTTTTTAGGGAATATCAGCGACAAAGCTCCGCTCCCGTTTTCCCAGTGCCTTCCCCAGGCTCAGGGAGTATCCGGTGAATCAGACACTCCCGGCTCACTCCATCGCCGAGTAATGAAGTGGGAATGAACTCTGGAAAAGGGAAGGGGGGGGTGGGATTAACTCCCGCCGGCCGCGCTCGGCTCCGGAGATTGATGGGATGTGCTGACGTCGGGGCCCAAACACGACCATCTCACTTTTCCAAGCAATCCATCTGGAGCTTCGGTGATCTGTCATCCCGGAGAGCCGGGAAATGCGTCAGGAGACTTGGAAAAGAGCTCCCACCTTTGCGGTTTTTCGGCCGCTCGCTCCTTCCCTCCCTTCGGGAAAGAGTTGAAGGGGGGATGTAAAGGAATCTTTTTCCCAGGATTCCTGGAGGGTGTTAATTTGGTGGCACAGGAGTCTAAATGTGCAAAACAATTGGATAAATCAAGGAATTCCGTGATGTTTGGAAAAATTGGTTTATTCCAGGTTCTTTTTTTAAAGTAGGGCCAGAATGGAGAATGGGAAGGAGATTCCTTAGGATTTAGGGCAGTCAAAGAAGTGTTAGAGCAGCTTCGGAGGGTAAAAAAAGGTGATTTGGGGATTTTTTTTGAGTTTTATCCTTGTTTTTGCTGTTGATCCTTCTGCTCTAGGAAGAGTCCGTTTGTTTTTCTGCTTCCAGGTTTTCTTGCTTTTAAATGAGGAAAACTGGGATGTTGAGGGCTGTGTTAAAAGATTCCTCCGAGGTATCTTAAGGGAAGGCCAAAGTATTCCCCATTGTGCTCATTCCTGCCTGGATTTGCATCAGAATGGATCCCAAATTCCATGGAATGATCCAGAGTAACCACTTTTTAAGTGGCGGGACAATGATCCCTGGAATCTGAGACGTGGGGTGCGACAGGGGCTAAAATTTAAAGCAGAGTCTGAGGTTTTCCTACAGGGATTTGCAGGAGAATGAATCCCAAGTTTGGTGTAACGATCCAGATTTTTAAGGATGAATCTCTGGAAGTGAAGGGCAGAATGATCCCTGGAATCTGAGCCCGGGGATGTGACAGAGGATAAAGCTCCTTTAAATCTCACTCTGCAGTTTTTCTGCATGGATTTGCGGCAGAATTAACCCCAAATTCCATGGAATGATCCAGATTAACCACTTTTTCAGGATGAATTTTGGAATTTGGGGGCTAGAGCGATCCCTAGCTCCAGGGATCAGCACTGGGACTGGTTTTATGGGAAGGGCCACACAGTCCTTGGTCCAGACTTCCAGCACACAGTTGTTCTCAATCCAGAGGCACAGCTGGCATGCCATGGCCGTGTCCCAGCATCCTGGGATGTATTAATAGTTTGGGAATTCACTGCTGGACCGAAACCTGACTCCGGCCACTTTCCCACCCTGCACATGGACACGATTATCTCGGAGACTCCCAACGCTGCCGTTTCCAGTGCCTGGTGCTGGAAAAGTGCAGCTCCTTTGTTTACATCCCGCTTTTCTCCTCTCTCCTGGATGCCTGGAGAAGGGATCAGGTGTTGATTGAAGGGAGGGAAATCCTGGGAAGTGAGGGCAGCACCGATGTTTCCATTGCTTTTCCAGCAGAGTATCCTGGCCGCTGCCTCAGTTTCCCTACCTGATTCCCTCCTTCCTAACCCTCCCACCTGGTTATTCCCGAGAAGCTGCCTGGAGAAAAGGAATTTCTCCTTCCTTCCATGAAAAGCAGTGGCTGGAGCCCTGGGGAGAAAATCTGTGTGGAGGTGGGTGCAAATTCCAGGTGGCAAAATGCAAAGTCCGTGAGATAAAATCATGGAATCATTAAAGTTGGGAAAGATCTTGGAGCCCACTGAGTCCAATCATTCCCCCAGCACTGCCAAGGCCACCACTGACCGTGTCCCCAAGGGCCACATCCACATGGATTTTAAATTCTTCCTGGGATGTGGACTCCACCACTGCCCTGAGCAGCTGTGCCAGTGCTTGACCACCTTTTCCATGAAGAAATTTTCCCGATATCCAACTGAAACCTCTCCTGGTGCAGCTGGAGGCTGTTTCCTCTCATCCTGTCCCTTGTTCCCTGAGAGCAGATCCTGGCTCCCACCTGGCTCCACCGTCCTGTCCTGGAGTTGTGGAGAGTGAGAAGGTCCCACCTGAGCCTCCTTTTCTCCAGGCTGAGCCCTCCCAGCTCCCATTTGTGTTCCTGAGGTTGTCCACAGAAATTGTCCCTGCAAATCCACCCTCGTTCTCCCTTTTGCTTCCTGCAAATCCACACGTGAATCCCAGAATGGTTTGGAATGGGTTTGGAAGGGACCTTGAAACCACCTCATTCCAACCCTTTCCATGGATAGGGACAGCTTCCACTAGACCAGATTTCTGGGATTCCCTTCCAGGGAATAGAATATTTATGGAATTAACATGCCCACAGTGTGTTTTGGCAGTGGCGTTGTCACTGCTTTGCATCCAATTTGGTGCAAATTCCTGATCCTTGTATCAATAATCACTTCCCAGCTCGTTATAAATTTCCATCAGATAAATATTGATACTCCACTCCAACTTTATGGATAAACATCCCCCCGGGCTTCCATATTGTCCCAGGTTTTATGGATAGGAAAAGTCAAAGGTGGTTTATGGTTTGAAACAACCTCGAGTTGGTTTGGGTTGTTTCACGTCCACTTGTGTTAATCAAGGGGGAGGTTTGGGATTTATTTTTAGAGAAGTTTTGGTGACATTTGAGGTATTGGATGGTGTTATCCGTGAGGGAATCCAGGAGAATTCTGGGAAGTGGCAAGTTAATGGAGAAGTTCTGGAGCTCTGAGCAGGACATGGATTATTTTTTCCCACCTGAGAGCAACTTCGGCAGCTTCCCGGGAGCCCGCGGTGCCGCTCAGTGTTTGTGTCATCCTCGGATCCGGAGGAGCTGCTGGAGGGGCTGGAAAAAATCTCGGGGTGCAAATGAAGCTCTGATGGAAGGTGCTGCTCCCGGGGCGCCTCTTCCCGCGTTCCTTGGGGCGGGAAGCAGATCCCGAGGGCACCTCCCGTGTGATGTCTGCGCCCAGAAGGAAGGGGAAAAACTGGAGACAAAGGATAAGAGGAGGAGTGTGCCGTGTGCTGCTCCGCTGGCTCTCCCCAGCCTCGAATTGCTCGGAGACACGGCAGTGGCTCTGTGGATTCCTGGGAGGCACCACCCTGAAGGAAGCACATTCCTTCCCCAAAGAGCCGAGGGATGTCTGGGGACCTTCCTGCGGCTCCTGGGACTCGCACAGGTACATCAAGAGGAGAAAATCAGCCCAGAGAAGCCTCTTCCTGAGGTTTGTGCTGAGCTTGGAGGAAGATACTGCTTAATTGGTTGGCTTTTGTTATCCTCAAGGATGTTTAGCCCCCTCTGGAAATCTCATTTCTTGGGCTGGAGCTGGTGGAAGGAGGAGTTGGGCGGACACTGGGGACAGCACGTGTTGAGTTCCTGGAGAAAAACAGCTGGAATGTGTCATCCCAGAAATAAGGATCTGTTAGAGATGGTCCAAAGGGACAGGATGAAAGGTCTGGAGGGGAAAAACCTGGAGAAGAGGAGACTGAGGGAAGAATCATTGGGATCTGGAGCTTCCTCAGGAGCGGCAGCTCCAATCTCTGCTGTCTGTGACCGCAGACAGGACCCGAGGGAATAGCTGGAAATGTGTCAGGGGAAGTTTATGTTGGATATCAGGATAAGATTCTTCCCCCAAAGGGTGGTCGAGTGCTGGGACAGGATCCCCAGGGAATGGTCACGGCCCCAAGGCTGCGAGAGCATTTGGAAAGGGCTCTCTGGCACAGGGTGGGATTTTTGGGATGTCCTGTGCCGGGCCAGGAGTTGCACTCGTTAATCCTCGTGATTCCCTTCCAACTCGGGATATCCGATGAATCCAGAGGGTGTTTTGGCTGGTGGACAAATCCCTTTGACCCTGAAGTCTATTCCCCATCAGGCACAAGTATCCAAGGAATATTTTAATGTAAGGGTCAGTTATTTTTTGCCTTGAACACCTTAAAACTGGTGGTAAAATCACCACGTGCTTGGCAATTTTCTCCTCAAGCCCATCTTTTCCATGAGCATCTGATTCCCAAGTTCTCAGCTTCCCCCCCC
>VZRS01008385.1:0-50585 GCA_013398055.1 Ifrita kowaldi
TCACATGATCTTTGCCGGGCAGCGGCGTCAGATGAATTTTGGCCGCACTGAGGGGGGCCGGCCTGGCCGAGCCGCGGGGCCGCCGCACGGAGCAGGGCTGCGGGGGCTGGCCCGCACAGTGCAGGGCTGCGGATGGAACAGGGCCGTGCAGCTCCAGGATGGCTGTCTCCTGCCCAGCCCGGCCTGCACTGAGGGGGCTGCACCGGGTGTCCAGCCAGCAGAAGCGGCTGAGATCTTAGCCAAGCTGTGCTGTGGCCGACCTGGCAGGGCCGCGGTGAGCAGGGCCTGGCCCGGCCCCGGTGGGCCGCGCTGTGGGCCCCAAGTTACCTGTCCAAAAGCCGGAAGCAAGAGAGCTTTGTTTGTTCGTTCTTAAATGTGGATCATGGGGGCGTGTCAAGCTTCTTAAGTGGCTTTGAAAAGTTCCCAATATTCAAATTAGCCAGTTGATTGGTTCTGTCAGGTCTAGAGGAAGCTGTAAGCAACCCTTTGCAAAAGAATCACTTCCGTGGCTGATGGAGCCCTCCTTAACTAAAAACCCAAACCCTGCTAAGCCATGACACTGACCTAGATCACAGGAACTTCAGGCCTTGAGTCTAACTTGCCCGAAGCAGGGTGTGCTGGGTCAGTCCACCCTTCTCTGGGCTTCAGTTAGTTTTATCTTGGAAAGCTCTGAAGACAGATACTATGCAACCCTACCAGGGCTTCCTGTTCCTGAGTGTCCTGGGGTGAAAAGGTGTTTCTGGTAGTGGCTATATAAAATATGATGGCCTGAATACAACCTCCACAGCTAAGTTTCTGCTTATCTGAAGCTATGAATGGGGGAAAAAAACCACAAACCCCCAAGATATACACTACCATTTTTATTGTACCTTTTTTTGGTGGTTTTCTTGTTTGTTTTTCTTTCTTTTTCCCCCTCGTTACTGGTGCCCACGGCCCCAGACAGGCCATTCACAATAGCCAGCCCTCTGGTTTGACATATTTCTAAAACTCACCATGAGCAGACACTACCGAGAATGGAAGCTATAAAGCAAAAACAACCCCACCAAAATTTTCTCAGACCGTGGGGAGAATCATCAAAATTCTGAGATGGGAGATGCCAATGGGAGTTAGGCGACTGATTTCACTGCAACCAAGTCACCTTGAAAGGCTTGGCCTTATGGAAAAATTTTAACCCCCCCTCCCACGAGGCCATGATCATGTAAATAAAGCTTAAATGGAAAAATCTGAGAGGACATGAACAGCAAGGAACACACTGGATACAAGTTAGACCAAGTATTAGTATGTATTTATGCACAAGAATAAAAACAGCTTTACAAGTTGAATTGGAAATTTAAACAGAGGAAGTTTAACAGCTTTTGTATATTATATTAAATAACCAAAACACCTTTTTCCAAAATTGGTAAAGAATAAATAATATAATTTACAGTATGGTACAAAAAATAATCAGTAAGGACAGGCATTTTGCTTTATACATACACTATATAGGTATATTTATAATCTATAAAACAAATTCACATCTCAAACAAGCCAGAAACCTTAGATGATATGGCTTAGCTATTATTAAAAGAAACAGCATTAAATTCTGCTGCCAGAACCATAAGCTCTAAAGCAGTTATCATGTTTCAATAATTAATGATAACTTACTGCCGTAGTGCTTGCCAAGGTTTCACTTAGTTAACATTTACAAATTGCTGTGAAATTAACAGATTCAAAGGTTTGAAAAGGTTAAAAAAAAGTGCAGTACTTTCCTTATAAATGCATCTGAAGTCTGAGTGTAGAAAACAAAATGCAACTGAATTTCCACTCTGGGATCTGCTGTCAGTAAATGAGATGTCTTTATAGGTTAGATTTGATTCAAGCCATTGAATTCAATTTAGAAATATAGAGGGTGTCAAAAAAAGGCTTAACAATGCTGTATGAAAAACAATTACTATTTCTGTGCTTAGCAGATTTAGTGATACAGGAGAAAATGGATTGTGTGGGTGATCAGGATGCAACACCCTGCACAGATCTCTGTCAGTGTGTGTACACACACTTGGGTGGATCCAACCTTGGGCTATGGTACTGCTCTGCCCATGGTGATGAGACACTGAATCTTCTGCCATTTACCTCGTCAACTACTCAGACCTGGCTTATGGTAGGTAAGTCACTGAGAGGGAAAAGCCTAGAGCAGTTAATCCTAGACCTGGAGACTGTTAGTGTCCATTAGTCCTCTCCAACACCTCACAATGCCCCAGGAAGGTACTAATCTAATGAAGTCAGTTCTACCTCAGAAATGATACCGTGTGCATTTCAGTGTCACTTGCATGGATGTCTGCTTAGCCTGACATTGTCCCTCATATAGATTTTGTTACTGCTGTTGGGGAAGCTGAAATAATGAAAATTGAAGAAGTTTTGAGTATTACAACCCCCCCACACACACGTGCGCATGCACATGCACACGTGTGTGCGTGTGTGTGTGTATACACCACCTCCTTAGCAGTCTCAGGCACAGACTGATGATGACTACTATTGTAAAGCACATTCACCTAAAATCCAGAGCTGGTCTGATCAGAGATGTGTTTAAATAGTATTAAGATAGTAAGGGTAACAAATACTGCATCAATTCAGAATTACCACAATGCTGGTCTGATCAGAGATGTGTTTAAATAGTAGTAAGATAGTAAGGGTAACAAATACTGCATCAATTCAGAATTACCACAATGATCTTGACTATTCTTAAGTTTTTCACTTGTCCTCAAAGGGCTTTATTCTTAAAATGCAGTTTGCAAAGCATTACCGATTTCTGAAATCAAATTCTGCTTCATAATGCCAACTTTTAAGGGGCTGATGCCAAACACATTTCTAATCCCAACATTCTGAGTGCTGAACTGATTTCTGTCATTTATACTGTTATTTCTGGGTGGTTCAAGCCCACTTGCAAAGGTTCAGGGCATCAGAAGTTTTCTGATGTCATGGCATCATCAGTTTTCTGATGTTATGGCATCATCAAAAATAGCCACTTGTGCTGCCTTCATTCTGCAATTGTGTCCTTCCCCTCTGGGAAGTGAGTGGGCTGAAGCAGGGCAGCTGACAGCTCCTTGTATCACAGGCAAAAAGCCTTCATGGATCGGGATGAAGTGCTCTGCTCTCTACTTCTGCAGCAGGTGCAGCAACACTGGCCCTTATTCAAGGCAACTTCAGAGCCAAAGCCAGTGTCATATCCACTGCATTACCAGCATCAGTAGGGAAGATGAAAAGTTTGTCAAGTTACAAATACACTGGAGACCCTCACATTACTCTTCTGATATTTAGAAGAATGAGAGTTCAGATTTCTTTTCATACAGTACTTGATTAGAATGTAACACATTTCCTCCTGCATGTTCTTTAATCCACAGCCATAGTAGGTGCCTTCTACTTTTGTCCTGCAAATCTGAAGGATTTTTGGAGACATAGCATATAGAATAATCAGCATTAGTAATGGAGGAACCCAAAACCAAGAGGGAACAATCTGGGAAAGTCCAAACCAAATTACAGCTAAATTCTAAGTAAAAATGAAAAGTTTTAGTGGGAATGACTCTTGAGATTAAGGGGTGTCCTCTCCATACCAAGGGGGAATGCTCAGAACAAAACAGGCCCCAGCATTTATTTCTGTGACAGCCTTCAACTTTTCCTATTCCAGGTTTATGTGATTTCCTAACAATTCTGTCAGAATTCTCAAACAAGGCTCTGTGTCCATCAGAAAGCTTGTTCCATTTTCTCCTAATGACAAAAAACACAAGGCCAACTCCAGAGAAGCTAAAAACCATCAGCCTAAAGCAGCGTGAAGGGACTGGACAAACAGCAAATACAGTCAGTGCATTGTGAGCAAGTCACAAGAGACTCCCAGTCAAAGAAATGCCTTGTAGCTAAAGGCAGCAGAACTACATCCACCAAGCATATTGCAAGTGGGGAAATGAACCCATGATAACAGCCTAACGGATGGAGAAGGTTTGCTTATTTATTAATAATACAAGGAGCAGCCCCTTGGAAAAGTTCAGAGCTACTCAACCAGCCAAGGGACACCCTCTAACTGGAGAAGCAGCCAAGTGCTTACAAAAGGGGCGCAACATGGGTATTCTTGCTCAGGACAGGAAAGGAAAGGAAATAAGAAAGCAAAGTGAATAAGAAAAGTCTCCTGAGTTATAAAGCTAGAACTGACAGACAACCCTGAAATTAACTTGGTATCCTGTTGCACCCACTGGAATCGGGATCTGGATTTTTCCTACAGTAAAACACAACATTAAATGCACAAGAATTTCAGAGAGGGAGTGCCAGACCCACTCATGCCTGGGAGTGACTGTAATGAAGAATGATGCTGAGATACTACAGAGCACCTGGAGTTCACAGAACAAAGAGGAAGTAAGGAAGGACTAAGGGATTAAGCTAGGACTTGACACTTCTCTTCATGACACAAAACGGATCTCAATGCTGCAGCATTAACCTAGTATTTTTTCCTACATGTTACAATATTCTTTCCTGTTTCCTCTCCCAAGTAAATCCTGAGTTTTTGTGAAGATGACAATATTTACATGTTTCCAGCAAAGCCAAGACTAATTATGACACAGCTTTCCTAGTGTGAGCTCTTTTGCCATGTTTCCAGACCTAAAAAGCAACTGTTAGGGAGAGCAATAAAGCACTCCCCCACAGGGTGAACTGTGCAATGTGCTTAAGAATCTCAAAGGTTAAGAGTAAGAGTGCAGTCAGGGCGATGATGATGATGATGGTGATGTGACGGGGTTTAAAAGTAGGGGATCCAAGCAGCACGGAAGGAGGGAGGATCAGAGCTCCCCTACCAAACAAGCAAGCAGGTGTGAGCCCCGCTGGAATGGTCAAAGAGCCAAAGGAACAGAGTGGTCTGTAAGAACACAGCATCGAGGAGTGGCAGCGCCCTGGACAGAGTGCAAGAACTTCAGTTTGACTGAATGGTAAGAAGACTGCCAACTAGGACGTGTCAAGATACACAATGGTTCCCCTACCCATCCCTACCCTTCATCCTCCACAACTTTCACGTGGATCCAAAAGCATGGCATTTTGATCGCTACGCAAACAATAATTCGTGTACAGGAGCTTGTGGCAATCCCTTCCCTACTTGAGCTGCTTGCTTAGGCCATTCCAAAGTACAAGTCCAGGACTGTCCCACAAACCTGCAATCCTAAATTCCTGATGCAGGGACACACTATCTCCTGTAATGTTATTCCATGTTCTGTTGTTGCCAGCATATTGCACATTCCAGGACTTGCAAGTACTTCTTGAGACCTCTGAAACCAATTCTTCTCTGTTAGAAAGAAGCACACAGGACAAAGACAACTCAGCCTCAGCTGCTGCCCTCATCAAGTTCCAGCGCTGCAAGCTCCAACTAAGCTGAACAGTCTGCACCAGCCTGCTGGTCATTCCCTTACTGCGACAGATCCCCAGTCGGGGGACCACCACCTCCTCCATCAAACAGGATCTCCCTGCGAGTTGGCTCAGGTATTGACAGTTCCTGGGCAAGGTCATTAAACCGAGATATGTAATCAATGCTGTTCTCATTCATCATGCAAGCCAGCTGGGAATCCACTACCTGGAAGAGACAAGGAGAGAAGAGATGAGCTACATGTCAGTGGCAATTTCATGGAATTACTGAAGTTGGAAGAGACATCTTGAGAGCATTTTATGCAACCATCTCACTTGAGCAGGGTCAGCTAGAACAGGCTGCCCTGGACCTTGTTGGGCAGGTGCTGAATCAGCCCCATGCACAGTCATTACACAACTCTCTGGGTACCCTGTTTCCATGCCTGATTACCTCAGAATAGATCTCTTGTCTTCAGGTGGAATTAAATGTGTTTCAAATTTTGCTTGCAGCCTCTTGTCCTGAGAAGAGTCTGGCTCCCTCAGCTTCATTCCCAGCCTCTCCTCATACGAAAGAGACACTTTATCTCACTTGACCTGAGTTAGAGAACAGCTCTTCTCATCCACAACTAAATGGAAGCTGCTAAAAACCCTAACCACCTATAGTCTCAGCGGGCCTTACCTGCTCCAATTTAGCATTAAGGTGCACAGGTAGATGATCTAAAGATATTACCTCTGCCACAAGAACTGCTCTGCTGTGCCTAACATGGAGGCTTACCCCATTTTCTTCTTAAGGCAGATGGTAATATTGAGGGCTGCAATATCGCTTCAAATCCATGCAAATAAATGATCATATATTACTTTAATTAGAACACACCTTGACAGCTTCTCCACCAAGCAAACAGAATCCTTATATTTATGCCAGAAGTGGATCTGTGTTTCATGTCTGAAGCTGCCAAGGTCACACTAAATCAGCATGAGCTTGCTGCAGCTCCTGGTTACAAGGTCTGTACAGAACCTCCTTATCCAAATCCAAAGGACAATGAAGAAATGACACATTCCTTCCATAAGGGCAAGTCTCCAAGAAATTACAAGTTATGTGATATTGTACTGAGTTAATAACTGTAAACTGTGGGATAACTGAGACTGGAAGGGACCTGAAGAGGTCTCTAATTCAACTGCTTGCTCAAAGCAGGTTTGCCTATCAGGACAGACCAGCCCACTTGGAGCTTTACTGATGTGAGCCCTGGAAAGCTCTAAAGACGGCCACTGCATAACATCTCTGGGCAACCTGTTTCCTTGCCTGCCTATCCTCAGTGTGAAGAAGTTTTTCTATAGATATAGCAGAACCTTTCTCAGTTCAGCTTCTGCTTGTTTCTCCCACCTCCCATCACCATTCTGTAAAGGGCTTGGCTACTTCTTCTCAATGACCCTGCTGCAGGTATTGGCAGGCACCAGGGCTCCTCCCACCCTGAAGCCTTTTCTAGGTTGAACAAGCCTAGACATCACACCCTTTCTTCAGTGCCTGATCCTCCTGGTGACCCTCAGCTGATCTGCTCTGGTTAATCTCTCTCTCCAATGTATTTTGTGCTCAAAACTGGTGACAATATTCTAGACATGGTCTCACAGCAGGTAGACTCTACTACTCTACAGAGTACAGCGCATTAATCATCATTTTGTTCAATATCCTGGCCATGTTCCTGTTAAAAACAGCTCATGACATCGTTGGTCACCTTTAGTTCCACAGATCACCCTGGACCATGCCCAGCTTGTGTCTATTGCCACACCCAGGTACAGCACAGCCATACCCAGACAGCCAGTCCCCAGCTGATACTGCTGTGGGGTTATTCCTTCATTCCTTCCTAGGGCAGGACTTTGCATTTTCATTGCTAAGCTGCATAGCGTTCCTGCAGCTCACTCTTCCTGTCTGTCTCTCTGAAAGGGAGTTCTGTCCTTAAGCGTGTCACAGCCTTAAAAACTGCTGAGCTTCACTGTACCCCT
Organism: Ifrita kowaldi; assembly: GCA_013398055.1. NCBI lineage: Eukaryota > Metazoa > Chordata > Aves > Passeriformes > Cinclosomatidae > Ifrita > Ifrita kowaldi. The sequence continues at coordinate 7,351 of VZRS01008385.1, forward strand.
TCAAAAGCGTTCAAAACAAAGGGACAGCTCTGCCAACAGAGACTAACTCAGCAGCACAGGACCTTCTGCCATCCTCTCAGGTGACTTGGTATTAGCCAACTCCTACTTCTTCCTTCTGGACCTATTTAATTTTTACTACCAGGCCTCCAACTGTATTGTAGCTGCATCGCTATTAACCATTCTCTTATCTTTAGCACTTTCAGTTCTTGCTCTGCAAAGCAGGACACAAAACAGAACGACTGAATCTCTGTCAAAACAAAGATGTGTCCAACAGGTGAATATGACCTCCCTCAGCAGAAGAACCTGGGTTGAAGGAGCTCACAGCTGCTTCTCACACCAGCTCTGGTGCCAAGTAGCCTCAGATAATTTTACATCTTTCTGTTATGTCTGTAACCCTCTTCTACTGAGCTGAAATGCAGGTGGCAAAGCACCTCTGCCTTCAAAGTATCTCAGGAGGGTCTGATGGACAGTACCCACTAACTGTAACTTCCAGCATTGCAAGAGGAAGCAGATTCTGAGTGTAATTTGCTGGCATACCTCTGCCACGTCTGCCAGGGACCGTGACACAAAAGAGTCCCGTGAGTTTCCATCCAGCAGGCTGGGTCCCAGTAAGGAGGTGCCACTGGTGTTCCCAGCTGGAGTCGGTAACATTTTTCGTCCCTTCTCTGGGGAGATAAAACTTGCTACAAAGAAAAGGCACATCAGTAAGTCACTGCACTGAGTGTTTTCAATTGGGAGGATAAAGAGAAGGACAAGGAAATTCAAAATTGAGGACAGATATTCATTTCTTCCATCTTTTAAAAATTATGTGTTACCAGCATGAATAGCATCACCACACTGCTAAGAGTAGAGAGACTCATTACACTGGCCCCATGAATTATTAATTAAAAAAAACCCTCTCAACAAATAAACCTCAACCAAACCCAGTGAGTGACCTCATGTCTTTGAGATAGTGCTTATCAAGCACACAAAAAAGTCTATTTTTCCACCAGCAGAGCCAAAGGCATCTGTTCATTTTGGCACAACAGTCTAAATGTCTCACCCTAACTGATGAGTCAGGCTCCAAAGAGACTACAAAGAACTGCCAGGGAATTATTTGTTCCAAGCTATGGGCCCAAATCTAGCAACGGGATCTTTTCAGGAACAGATTTGTAAAGAGAGAGAAAACGTACTCAAGGCAACACTGTGGAAATGAAAGCAAGTATTTGGAATAATTCTAGAAATGTTCTTCTGGGTTTATAATTTTCCAAAGGATTCACTTCTGATAAACACTGTTGGTTTTGTTTTTTTAACAGGAAAGGTCTTTTTTGTTGCACTTCTCTGCATCTGGACACTTACAGAACAAGCTGCTGAGGGAGGAGTCTGTGGAGTCATTGGGGTACCACTGGGGATCATGGGGGGGAGATGCAATCCAGTTCTGCTGAGGACTACTGGATGGGGACGGAAGACTCTTGGAGCTGTCACTGCCATTCAGCTTTGCAGGAGACAGAGAAACACCTTCACCTGTAAGCCAATGTTGGGGATCACAAATTCAGTCAATGTGGTAAAGTTACAGGACACTGCACCAATTTTTGTTTAGAAAGGAAGAAACCCCCAAACAACAACAATAACGCCCCTGCCCCGTATTTGCTAGAAAATAAAGGCCAGGCACAGAATTTTATTTCCAACAGATATTTAGAAAAAAGCAAACAAACAAAAACAAACCCACAACAACCTCATAACCCAAGAACTGCTTCCTGGAAAAGTTTCTGCTGCCATGTAAGATGTCAGGGATTTTCTTTTAAGTTGATAGGCAGACTTTAGCTAATCTTAGACTTACTGTACTGGCCAGAGCTGATGGCTATTTCAATGATGGAATCACTGATCTGAGTGGCAGGTTCCCCTTGGGAAAGCACATCTTCAGGTGGTCCAGGAAGGGAAATATCCAAGAGAGCAGAAACATTGGGAGGAGAGAGCCGAGTACTGGAAGCTTCTGATGAGGGAAGTGGAGGGGTGGACAGACCATTCTGGAGAGAAGTCTTGGCCAGTTCTGGTAGAGAAAGGACTGATGTGCCCTGTTACAAGAAACAGAATTACTTGTTTATAAATTTACTAAGAACTCGGAAAACTAAAAAGCAACATTTCGGCTCTGGAGTATCAGATTAAAACTAGACTTTTAAGGGAAAAAAATCCAGTAGATAACATGCCTAAATTAGAGGAATATACTACTTATATAATAAATCTATATTATTTTAATGAAAAGTACCTGTAAGCATAAATAAATATGCTGCAGGCCATATCCTGCCAAATCATCTGAAAAAATATGCATCTGTAACATTCCAAAGAATATTTAAAACAGCCTACATAATAAACAAGCATAATCTTAAAATTAACATAATTTTGATAAATCTACAAGATAGTTCCAAATAGATACGTATTAATTTGCCTTTGTATGGGAAAAAACCCTTTAACTGATGGAAGAGTATATAGATATTTTAAACTGGTAACTCACATTTATTCACTTTTTACAGCCACATTTCCCAAAATTCAACAGATCTTTACATAGTGTCATTACCAGTACCTCATCATAGAACTGTAATATTTTTTTCTGATGTAGTGTATACACAGCTGTTCTAAGAGCAAGAACCAGAACCCCAGGCCCCATTAGCACAGTAAGTGCCTCATCAGTTCATGTCCTAACATCTGTCCCATAAAAAAATCTTAATCTCCTTTATGCTCTCCAATCAAACTAATTCGACCTTTTACACATGCAGGTGTTACAGAGAGCATAGAAAGTGCTTCCACTCAAAAGAAGAGCCTGTATTCTGAAGCTTAAAAATCCAACACTAAGTCCTGGATCCCACTGGAGAAAGACCTTGGGGACAGGATGACAACACTCCTACAATTTAGGTGCCATCACAGTTACTCTTAAGTATCTATGTCTTACTGGATCCAGCACAAAGAACAGTGAATCTGTGGAAAGGATGCTGACATTACAATCACACTTTTAGTCTCAATACTCCTCCTTTAGCCACATGGAGGCAGCAGGACTGCGAAGTGCTGAAATCTCTCCTTGTGATGTCTAAAATACACACATAGATATAGCAGGGCACTTATAAACTCCTCCACTCTATTAAGAGATATGTAAAGGCTGTTTGTTCTTCACAGGTCAGGGACTGTCAGCTTCACTTTCATTTTAGGGAATGGCACATGCACATATTTAAGCAGCTTTCCTAAATTTCCCTAAATTTCTTCAGATGCTAGGGATTTAACTTCCACCAGACAGTACCAGTGGTGCACAATTACCTGGGAATACAGAGTTTTAACTAGCAATACCAGTGGTATTTTCACAGAACATTACCCATTCCAAGAGCACTGTTCCTTCAGCACACACTGTACCTGGAAGCCATCCTGCTCGGGCCGGGTCGGCAGGCTGATGTACGGTACCCGGCACCCCGGGCCTGAGCCCTGCAACCACAACAGAAACCACGTGAGTGACCAGCCGGGGAGGGAAGAGATAAGGGCCTATCACCATTTATCCGTGCTCTTCATACATCTCATGTCCTTCAAAATTGTTCATTGACTCCCTGAGAACACGACATGGACTGAAATGGGTACCCATGTATCTGGGTCTCAATGAAAGAAACAGCAAGGAGAAATTACAGTTTCCATTCCAAATACAATCCCGAAAAGTCCATGTTTTGCCCCAGATCCTCTCCTGAATTTCTGAAATGCCATGATTTCTTTTCAAGCCAGATTTCTGGATGGCCAAGTTCAACACTCTACCAACTGCAAGCCATTTTACAGGATGGAAATTCGTTCAATGAGATGATGAATTGATCCCTCAATCCCAAATATACACTACACAACACGGACTGGGTCTGCCATGACAGTAGTGTCTAACAGTAAGCCCTAGGAGAAAGCTTGCTGAGGAGTCATAATAAGACAGGTTTTTTATGCAATTAAAGACCAGGACAGTTAAGCACTTGAAAAAAGCTCATTTAAGAGCCTCTGACCTCCACAGTGGTGATGGAGCCTCCGTTCTGATGTGCTACTGCTGGCTCCTGCCCTGTCACCACCGTGGGCACTGCATCTGGTGACAATGGAGACACACCTGGCAAACCATCTGCATCCAGGACAGGCATGGGGCTACCAGGGATAATGCCAGCACTTTTAGCTGCCAAGTCGATAGCACCTTGTGTGAAACAAAAAACCAAAAAACATATTACAAGCTTCTTCTTCACTTTGCTTTGATTCTCTAAAAGATGATTATTTTAAACTTACCCAGAGTCAAAACTCTGGTGAAAAAGCAGCAATGTGAAAAAGCAGCAATGGTAATGATCTGATCATCTGTGTCAGCTGCTTCTCTGCACTGAGGGTACGTTGCTTTTAGCTAAAATGTTTAACTTTTCTGCCCTGTTCCAACCTGTTACCAGGTATATCAAAATAGTTGAGAAACATCCCGGTTCCCCTCCCCTCCTTTCCTTCTATTTTTTTTCTTTTTTGTCCTCCAAATTGATAAGTATTTCATTATGCAATTTCTAGAAACTTCCTATGGGTTACCAGAGGAGCTCTACAAACAACAGAGCCTTATTTTGTCATCTCGTCATTGGCAGCCATGTAGACTCAATGTAAAAAACTAAGTTGTTGCAAGGGTCAACCTCACCCAGATCTTTTAAAATCCACTTCAAACATCTGAATGTCTTCTCATCTCAAAAGAATCTTCTAGGTAAAATGTAAATGCAGTCACTGTTTACACCTCATTAATTGTTCTAATTATGGAACCTGCTCTCTGTTGCAAGACAGTATCTGCCTGGAGGACACCAGCATGGCTTTTATTGTAGAATTCAGAATTACTTACTAGACAGATGGTTGGTGGCCTGTGTTGGAAGACCTTTGGGCACAATTGGACGAGAAACAGCAGCTTTAGTCAGTGAGGACTGGACTGGCCGAAATGAACCTCTCCCTGGAGGGAAGGATTAATATCTTTCAGGCAAATGAAATCTAACACCTTTAAAGCAGAACACAACACAGTTGAATGGAGGCAAATAAATTCCAAGCAGCAGCAAGCTGCAAGAATGCAAGCAGTGGAGATGGTGGAATAGAGCTGAAATAGTGACGTGAGCTAAGCAGTGCCTTGCCACAGACAAGCAACAGCAAGTGCTGCTGTGCTATTGGAGCTGCTCTCATACTGTCAGCAAAGACAACCCTCCAGGTCTCATGCTGGCTTTGATGGGGGATCACCTGTACTACCACTGTACTCTAGAGTGTACCAGCAGAAAAGGACATACGGGCTTATGCTGTATAAAATTTAGACAGTATGCCAGGTACTAGGGAAAGTCCAATATAAAACCTAGACAAGTTATTATACCCTATAGAACAAAAATTCCTATCTAAGCATTTTATTTCAAATTTTGTCTCCCTGTTGGGAACTCCTTACTCTTCCCTGCCTTCAGTCTTGGGAAATTGAAGAAAAACTTTTTATCACAAGCACGACTTGCTTAACAATGATCCAGGAGAGCAATCCCATCACCCTGCAGGCTGGTGACACTGTCATTTTAGAAGTGTTTTTTCTTCTTTCTAGAAATTACTTCTTTATGCAGTTTTAAGGGACACTTTTCATTTTATAGAAGTGCTAGACTCACCTGTAATGGATGAGTTGGATAAGATAGAAAAGGAACAGACATGCTGGGACGGATTTCCAGACGGCCTGGGGAGCAGTGTTCTCTATGCGAGAGAAACAATAAACCAGAATAGATTTAAACACAGACAGAGGGTAACACTCATCGTATAAGTTGCAAGAGTTCACGAGACCTTCCAGAATAAGCAGAGTATTTCTGTGGCATTACTATCATGCACCAGACACAGCAATGAAATCAGTGTGCTCTTGAGAAAAAAGCTACAGGAAGGAATGTGTTTTCTCTGTAAACTACTAAAAGAAAGTATTTCCACATGGAAAGTTCTCAGAGAAATGCTGATTAGAACTATATTCCTCTCCGATTATACCTGCAGTGATTTTCAAATCTCTCTCAGAATTACAGCAGTGATCTTAACGATGGGACTTAAGTCTGTGTACAAACTGATCTGCCCTTAAAATTCAGCAAGTGTGGATGACTGAGACAGCTGTGTGTACTTGGGAGCTCTTAAAACACATGGAATTTCCCAGATCTGAAGATCTCAGGATCAAAAAATAGTCCAGGGGTAATTTCTGTGTCCTACTCTCATACAAAACAGAAGAGGAAAAAAGGTATATTGACACTTGAGAACTTTGTTTTCCCCAGTAGGTCACCATTATTTAGGTTTCAGGTTTCTTTTTTCTCATCTGCCTCTGGTGTTCCAGTTGGCATGTGCCTTTTCCCTGGGTTATAAGAGCCGTCTGAAGGAGCGTAATGCCTGTCTGTCACCAAAGCACCACAACAGGCCACCCCTTACATACATCTCTTCCCAAGCCCCATTTTTTCCCAGGAATTATTGTTCTTTCAAAGTGTGTTAGGGCTTATTTCACTACAGAGGCTTATATTCACTGCAGTTTAACAGTCACTACTGAGCAGGAAGCAGGAAAAGGATCTAAAGCAAGATTTTGTTGTTAAGAGGGCTGCCAGCTCCAACACTGCCAGCACAGGACAGCACAGGGACACACTGCCTATGCCTCAGTGCCAGAGGCAGTAGCAGAACCTGCAGGTAGCAGAACCTGCTTCCAGGTTCCAGAAGCCTCTTCCAGAGGCTTTTTTTGTTTTTCAAAACTACCTTAGGCACTGGACTTCTGCTGTTGTTGACATTCTTCATACAAGGAATGTATCAGGGCTAGTTACACTAGAGACTGAAGTCTTTGGTCCTTCATAATTTCAGCTTCATATTTCCAGTGGATGCATGAGGGAAATTCAGTTTTTTATTCGTTATGTGCAAATCGCTACAGCCTTACTCAGGGAGCAAAACAGGCATTTACACTTTGCTCTGACCTGTACGACCAGTGGCTTCCGCAAGTGCCTGTTCCGTAACTTCCTGGGCTTTGGCAGGAAGAAGTCTGACTGCATCTGGACAACAAACAGAAAATGCATTACAAGTATTTTAAGCATCCAGACACAGAATAAATTATACCCCCCAAATTCTTATTTTCAATAAAGTTGAATTAAAAGTTAACTAAAATACTGTGTTTTGTTTCAGACAGCACAATATCCTTTCTGCTAGAGTCAGAATATTTGCCACCAAGAATGTATTTCTTCTTTTTTTATGGAGATAAAGCTTTGTCCCAAAAAAGCCATTTCACTACTTAACTACTGCAGCTTCCTATGAAATTCTTACTGAGATTGTGTACATAAAAATTAGAATTTGACTTAAATACAGCAATGAGGTTGTGTTAAGATTAGCTACACATCAGAAGGGGGTCAGTTTTTGCTAAACTTGACACATATACTTGCTGGAGCAACTTAATTAGACAGCAAATCAGTTTCATCGGGCTGTGTGATGGCATTCAGATTTGAATTACCTGAATTACCTGAACAGGTAATGTCATTTCAAAGCACAGTTACATAGTCAAAATTTGACTCATCTCAGTTAATACAATGTTAAACTTAAGCACTGCTTCACAGGGCAACCCATACTTTCTGATGAATTCAGAATCCCTGTGATACCTCCTGGAAGGTGGCTCATGCACACCATGCTGCATTTTCTATTCAGTCATCTCACTTACACTGATGGTGTCCAGGTGCTGCCGGAAGGTCAGCTCTGCTTCCTTGCTGGGTAGGAACAGCTTCCCATGGCGGCTGTTGGGGGGCAGGGTTGTAGGGACTGCAAACAGTCCACTGTCGGCCTCAGTGCTCCCAGAACTTGAAGGATTCGCCACCAAGAGAGGTCTAGGGAGGTTTCTCAAACCTAGAAGATTTTAACAGCAATTTAAATGAAATAAAGTGAAAATAAAAAGGAAATAACTCTTTAGTAACTGAAGGATCATAGAGAGAGCTGGGACTTAAGGATTCTGACTCTGTCACCAGCTGTTTTCAAAATCAGGAATCTCTCCATATTTCAGTTGTCCCACCTGCAAACTGACCATATTTACCTGCTATGGATACCACTAACATTCATGTGCTTTGAAATTCTTGGAAGTAGGGGATTAAATATAATTTTACACTACTTAAGAAACTAGAATTGAAGCCTTGTTTTCAGTCCCACATAGACTGTGATAATCAGTTTATCTGTTCAGCATGTAGGCATACTTGGGGGCCTATCCCAGTAAACAAACGATATCCACCATTTCTTATGTAGGGAAAGATAATACAAACACAGAGCCATTTTACAGTGTCCCCATCCCTGCTTTCCCTATAGTAATTCAAAGTGCAACCCCAATAAAATGAATCTGGCGATGGAGCGGGGATCAATTTACCTTCCCGAAGACGGACTGTCTTCAAAATACATATAGCACAACAAAACAATGGTAGCTTGTCTGAGTAAAACTTCCCCATTTATGTTTAAGTTTAAAAATTACAGTAGGATTTCCCTATGCTGTGCCCACCCTGCAGGCAGCCAGGATGAAAGCCAGCACTGTTAGCCTGTCACTCGTAGATACCCAAAATGTGCCTCCCTCCACACAGGTGCTTTACAGCACCAGTCAGCTTGCTCCTGGGTTCACTGCTTCTCAGAGCAGGGGTGTGAAAAGGACTGCCTAAGAATCACAACTGGTCCCAGTCACCCCAACACCATCACAGACTTTCCCAAAGTCATAAATATTTGGTGGCAAATGCAACTGGGTTGAAGCAAAGAACCAAAATTCTTGGCCTGCATGGCTGGGGCTCACAGGTTACAGCACCTATTAAAGAAAAGGCAATTCATAATAATTCTCTATCTTATAATCATAGAATCACACGACTGGTTTGGATTGGAAGGGACCTTAAAGCTCATCTCATTCCACCCCCTGCCATGGGCAGGGACACCTTCCACTATCCCAGGTTGCTCCAAGCCCTGTCCAACCTGGCCTTGGACACTTCCAGGGCTGGGGCAGCCACAGCTTCTCTGGGCAGGGCCTCTCTACCCTCACAGGGAAGAATTTCTTCCTAATATCTCATTCAAATCTGGTAGGACGGCACAGAAATTTTTCAGTAATTATTTATCAACAGATTTTACACCGTGCATTTACTCGCCTCTTTTGTAAGCTGATACTCTCTTGAGATCTCACACACTGTGCCAATCAGCTCGGGCTGGTTCGGGCTGGGAAGGGGTTAATTTTCTTCAGTGGCTGGTATGCAGCAGTTTTGGATTTGTGTTGCAAACAGTGTTCGTAACTCAGGGATGCTTTAGTTACTCCTAAGCACGACTTACACAGGTCAAGGCCTTTGCTGCTCCTCACCCCACACTGCCAGTGAGGGGCTGGGGATGCACGAGGAACTGGGAAGGGACACAGCCAGGACAGCTGATCCGAGCTGACCACAGTGATATCCCAGACCATGGGGGGGTCATGCTTAGTATACAGAGCTGGGGGAAGAAGAAGGAAGGGGTGGACATTCAGAGTGAGGGCGTTTGCCTTCCCAAGTTACTGTTACATGGATGGAGCCCTGCCGTCTTGGGGATGGCTGAACATCTGCCTGCCAACGGGAAGCAGGGAACAAATTCCTTGTTCTGCTTTGCATGCACGGCTTTTGTTTTCCCTGATAAACTGTTTTTATTTCAACCCATGAGTTCTCTCACTTCTACTCTTTCAGTTCTCCCCCATCCCACCAGAGGGGAGTGACTCAGCAGCTGCATGGGTCTGAGTTGCTGGCTGGGGTTAAACCATGACACAGCTCCCAAAAAAACCAAGCGTCTTCTCTAAGAGCAACTCAAGAGAGTTTTGCTGGATTGTGAACTGCATTATTGATGTGCATTGTTATTCAAGATTCAAAGCAGCACCGGATTTAAGACAATTCTAAAGCAAGTTAACAAACACCAGTTAAGTTCCTAAGAGTAAGAGCGCTCCTCCTTCCAGTGTTCTGTCACTGGGAAGTTCTTGTCATGGTGTGAGGTATTAGTAAGTTGATTTCATCAAGTGGATTTTTAGGAATACTCACCTGAGGAGCTGGAAGCAGCACCAGGAGAAAAAGTCTTGTTGCGAAGGGCAGACTGATTCCGTGCGCAGCCTGGACTCCTGGTGTTGATGGCAATCACCTTTCCCGGGGGAGTCAGAGACTGCTCCTCCTGAGCAGGCTTTATAGGGGACGTGGCAATGGAGCTCATCTCGGGCATCTGAAAATGAATTAACATTAAATGAATGTTGTGTGCTGGTACAGCAAATGTCTTGTGAAACTCACTGTACGTAGGAAGCCTTAAAATTAAAATCTGACATACTACAATACCTTAAAGTACTCTAAGCAATACCTCCTAGTGGGGGTGAGGGGCAGCTGAAATTCCCTTCCCGCCCATTTAGCAGTGGTGGATGTCACCAATTCAATATATTAATTTATGTTACAATTGGGTTAACACTCAAAAAGCTTCACGCAATGTGCTGGATCACCACGGGATAGAAAGAAAGAGGAAAAAAAAAGGTGTTGGTTTTAATTCAGTGCAAAACTGTTTTGCATAAACTCCATCCAGAGGGCTGCTCTGGTGGGAAATACACCTGGACAAAAACATTTTAATTCTCTCTTAATTCTAATCAAGTAGAGTTTTGAATTTTTTCCCTTCCCTTCTCTTTCACACTGTCTCTTTTACACACAGCACTAACAAGAGACACATGCACTTCAATAATTTTCCAGGCCTATCCAGTTGTTTCATTAAGTGTTTAAATTGTTTTCTAGAAAACTCTCCCTTTATAAGGAATCTGTGTGCAATCACAGGCTTAAAATTACACCCCTCGCTCAACTGCAATGCCACTTGCCAGTTTGTCTCATGCTGATGATTTTCATTTAAGGAATGAACCACAGCACAGCTGGCTGCTTTGGCTGTTACAGACTATCTGGAGAAAACAGCAGGCATGCACACAATCAGTCCTTCCTCTTAAAATACCCTGTGGCAAAAATATTATGGTTCCTGTCATTTGATGAAGTGCAACTTTCAGGATGTCCACAGTGCTTTCAGTGGGGCAGTAAATATCTTCCTGGCCTCTGCAATATCAGTGCCACAACATTCATGCTGCAAGGAGAGTATATGTTTTTCTGAAAAACAGTGAGAATAAAGTGGTATTTGACAAATGAAAGGTTGTGTTCCTTCTTTTTGCTGGAATGTATAATACGGTACATATGCTTAAAGAGCTCCTTTACTCAGTAGTACTATGCTACTTTGATTAAGACAGCAAGAGTGCGAAAGTGACAGGAAAACACATGCAAATCCTAACTGCTGGTTTCTCCCCCTCTTTAATTCCTCTCCCCCCAAGTCTCAAGGATGTCCTTCATTATAGTTTGTGATTGTTTCATTATGTCATGCTTAGCTGTCACCTGTGTCACCAGAAGTAGAAGTAGGTGCCAAAGAGGAGACAGTGTCCCAGATTTGTGAGATGTCAGACCAAAAGCCTTTGCAGTTTAAACAAAGTCTATATCTGGAGCTGCATCTGAAGAAAGATGGGTTTAAATTTATAAAATCCTTCATTCTATGTCTGTAGAATCAGAATTAAAAGAAATTTTGAGGGAGGCTAAATCACCAACAAAGAAGGATCAAAGAACTCTCTGTTTGGGAACAGTGATACATTTGCATCCTGGATGGAACATAAGGTATTTCTCTGGGACTGGTAAATAGCTATCCTGGAGTCTGGGAACTTTTACACAAATCAGCTGTGGCAGGCTATTGACCCTGCTATTCCTAAGAAATACACTCTTTTCACTCTCACACTTAGTGTAATTTGAACTATATAAACACTGAAAATCAATGCAGTTTTCATGTGGAATATTAATCTCATCCAGGCTTCATTTCCCATGAAAGGTTGGATCAGATGATCTTCCAAGGCCCTTTCCAACCTGGGCTTTCTAGGGTCCTGTGAATCTGAGAGAGAACAGAAGGCACCTCACCTCACAACCGATCTTTCCAGTAGTCACATTAAATGTTTACAGGAACACCAATGAGACTCACAGCAAACCAGAAGCTAAAAAGGCAGTGTAAAAAGCATATTGAAGCAAAGTCCACTCTGTAGCCAGCTGTCTTGTGTTGTGGTTTTTGTATTATTTAAACACAGGAATCTCCAAAGATCTTGACATGGCTAGTTATTGATTTACTGTGAATACATAACTGCGCAATTATTCCCCAAATCAAACTAGAGTTTAATATCTGGAGCGTGAACAAGAGCTACTTACTGGTTTGGGATTGACTTCAGTAGAGATGAGTTTCAGAAGGCAGTTCAGGAGTCTCTGCTTGTGAAAGGTAGGACATGCAGGGACAGCACTTGACTCAGATGTTTGCTCTCTAGCATCCTGGGTTTCTGGCTCCAAGACAGCCAACCAGTCATATTCCAGCTGCAGCTTGTTTGGTTTGCCCATCATGAGGTAGACTTCAGCCAGCGTAAGGCTCTCAGAGGTTCGCAGACTCCATCCTTCTTCTCTAACCTGTTGGGAGAGCCGACTTGGGTCATCCTTGAGAGACTTTGTACTGGATTGTCCCTGAGGTGGAGGTGGAAACAAGGAGCCCAGCTTCTCTTGAGAATCCTCCATTACTGCATCCGTGATATCCTTGGTACAAGCATCGAGCTGCTGGCCCTGGCTGTGGCCAGCCTGAGTTTCACATCTGCTGCTGCTGGGGGAAGCCACACCACCTCTCAGTAGCTGGGAACAGGAGTCAGAGGTGTCTGCGTTCCTCCTGCTTGGAAAAGCCACCGGAGAAGCATTACCAGCTGCTGAAGCAGTGTCTTTCCCATGCAGTTTGTCTGTGCAAGAACATTTCTCTGGGACGATTAGGTCCTGGCAGGACTTCATGTACCGTGGGAATGGATCGAGCAGAGAAAGTTCCTCCACATCAGGGATCTTGCTGCAAGTGCACGCTGTGCTGCACGACGGTAGCATAGCTGCCTGGTCACCAGCCAGGGCCTCCCTGCCCTCCACGCAGGGGGCCACTGAGCTCAGCTTTTCCTGGTGCCCTCCTGGATCCTGAAGTCCAGAAGGTGGTTTCTGGAGGGAATTAGTGATGCCAAGATTTGAGGCTGTTCCTTCCACCAGGACAGGCTCTGGGGCACCATCTTCAGTGCTTGCAGAAACTTCAGCTGTAGGCTGCAAGGTTCTGCTGGGCTCTGTAGTGCTCTCTGCCCTTCCCACACCCTTACCTTCCATTCCCCGCAGGTATTTCAGCTGTCCCCTTGCTGTCCCCTGACCACTCTGTATGCCGAGGATTTGGGCGGGGGGGAGTAAGTGAGAGTCTTTTGTGTTCTGTTTGCATTTGCCCGTTTCCTGCCAATGCACAGTACAGAAAGCCTTGGAGTGGACCACTCTGGCTACCCCAGGCAGTGGAGTGAGGGTACAATTCTCCCCTGGAAAGAGATGGAGCATCACTTTCTCCTCTGAGAAGCTGCCTCTTGCTTCTGAGTCTCTGGAGTCGTGAAGTTGCTGTTCTTCTAGTGTTTTACGCTAAAAAACATGTGTCAAAGAATGTAACAGTCATCTGCCCCTTCCAAAAAAGCACCTGGGAGCCTATTTTGCAAGTGAAAAAAAAAAAGCAAAAAAACCCCTAGCTGATCAAGGACATATTCTCTATTCAGCACAGGTTCTAGTGAAGACACTATAATCAGAAATTAGGTTCTTTGTGGTGATAAAGACCACAAAGAAGACCTGCTACAAGCCCAAAGAAGACCACCACAGTGAAGACCTGCTACAAGCCCAAAATAAATACCCATCCCAAACAAAATTACTTCTCTCTGTTCACACACACCATAGTTGTAAAAAAAAATCCCAATCAACAAACCCCAACAAAACCAAGCAAAACCTCCAAAACTGCACAGCAAAGCAACCTCTCACGAGTGCAGCAAACTCCACCTTACACATTCTGACATCCTTCAGAGTTTCAAGTGCTATGCTGCTGCTTCTTCCAGGCTCATAAATTAAGCAGAAAAGCCTGAATGAAAGGCCCAAGAAGAGGATAAAACCTGCAAGTCAGAAGGACCAGGTTCAGAACAGAACAGCCTTTAACTAACAAATCCTTCTATTGCATGGATCAAAGTTCAGAGGCAGGGACACCCTGAACGCTGTATGGCTCAGACAGTGAGTGCAGAGATACATTGCAGGTAGCAGCAGCTACCTCGACAAGAAGCTTAAGCCTCCACTGGTGAAACTGCACAAAGTGCAAAGATCTGTCCTTAATCTCTTTGCTGAAACTGTAAACAGAATTGTCAGTTATTATCTACGCTGTATGGGGGTCACCCATTGATAATAAACCAGACTAAGATCACTGTTTGAGGAAATGAAATAAAGGCAGGAGCTTAATTTATTCCTAACTAGCTTTAACGGGATCATAACAGAGAAGAGTTGAGGTAAAAGTAGAACATTACGGGATCTCCCATGAAAGCTTCCATTAGTGTTTCTGAGACTTCACCTCTATCTTTACTAAGCAGGGACTGGTACATTTATGAAGCAGATTCACTTTTCCAATGCAAAAGTGAACTTGGAATAGGAAGGGAATTGCTCCCAGGACATAGCACATGGAACAGACCGAGTAGGAAAAGGATACAACCCGCACTTCATGGAGAGCCCACTTCTGCTTCAGGAATTCAAGGAGACTGGAGACCTTCCGATGTAACTCCACGATCATCCTGTACGCAAGAGAAACAAAGCAAGGGAACAGAGAACAACTGTCAGCAAGAGCTCCAAGTCCTAGCCTCGATGCTAGAAGGGGAATTAAGGAATAAACTGGCATTCTGTAATGCCAGCACAAAGCTCTAAGAAACAAAACCAAAACAAAATCCAAAACATATGTTATCCCACAACTTTAAAACCTAGGTTAACTCACAACTGTGACAACTCACACATTCTAAAAGCCTGTCAGATAAACCTGACTGCCATGATTCAAGAAACTACTTTTTTCCAGATGGAAGAAGATAGGAAAAGATGGCAGGACTTAGCTGAACTGCGAAAGTGCAGGCAAGGCACAAAGCTACCACATAAAGTATAGAAAGAAAGAGAAAAAGGGGCACAAAAGACTCTTAAACATTTACTTTTTGAAAGCATTTTACTAAATAAACCTAATGCAGAGAAGAGAATGGATATTTTTATCATCATCTTTGGTCACTACACTGAAGTGCTGCATTTAAAACAACACTCAACATCACAGAGGCCTTGTGTTTGCTGCCCCAAGTTCTTGACTAGATATAAGTACCAGGATGAACAGCCACTGATGACACTGAACAGCTGCACCAATGATGTTTTGCAAGGGAGAAGCTACAAACACTTTCCATGCTGCTTTAATCACTGGGTGCAGGTGAAATGTTCAGAGCCTTGGTGCAGGCACCTCTGACCACCATGTATCTTCCCTCCTCTCTATGGTACACTCAATACAAATTTTAGTAGAACCAATGCTACTATCTCCATTTTACTTGCACTCTGCTCTGACATTAAGTGGCACAAAGTATACTCATTTCCAAAGCTAGTAGCTCCTTCATTACTCGAATTAAAAGATACAAAGGACAATGGTAATTTAATTTTCCCATGTGATAACTCATGTTTACAAACCGTGCACTCTGGTTGGACAAAGGCTTCAGACTAAGTACACTTAAGCCAACTGCATTATCAAAGATGAACTAACCAACTGGCAAAGAGAACCATGAAGAACGAGGAAGGGGCTAGGATGCTGCTCATCTATTTCCCTATTCTGAGCACCACAATCAGTTCTCCAATACCTAAGCCGTGGGTTCTGGGCAAGACTCTGTACTCGAGCCCATGCGTGGTTATTCCGTGGCTGCAACTCCACAGGGACCTTGAGAGGAAGTCGTACTGGCTTTTGGTCCTCTTCATCACTCACACCTGAATGGAGATGAAGCACAAAGGGTCAAAGCAAGGACAACTCAGGCACAACACTGTATGCTCAGTTACACAATACAAAAGATCAGACACCAGCATCACCTACAGACAACTCGGGCAGCTCAGCTTCACCAGTGGAGCCTGCTTCCTTAATTACCTTTTGTTCCAATATGTTCTTATCCTTGGACACTGCAGTGGTACTGGGGATTCCAGTTGAGCAAGCAGTGTCAAAAATCAGATGTCTGGAAACTTTGACCAAGTACAGTATTTCAGACCTTTCAACAGCCTGATTCTACTTACTTGGGAACAAGGAAGAGGAAGAAAAAAAAAACCAAAATGAAATCACACATAGCTGAATGGGAGAAGGTAAAAAAAGTGAAAAGGTAATGCTAAACACTATACTGCTGCTGATTCACTGGCACAAGGGACTAACCTTCCCATACAGTGAAAGCACAATGTATAAAGTAGCAGTGAACTGGTCTGGTGTGGGTATTTCCTTTTCATCTTAGCTAGAAAGAAAACTGGGTGGGTCCTGAAGTTACTGGGGTTACACAAGCAATCAGGCCAAGACAGACAGTACTGTGCCCAGGACAGACATGCAACCACCCAAATTTCCCTGCCAGTGATGGACACATCAGAACAAGCCTGCTCACTTTAAATGCTTCCAGCTATCTTCTAGAACACCCTCATGTTCCAGCGCCTTTTACTCACCATCTGGATCACAGAGTTTCTTTAAAGCCCTGCACATGGGAGCTTTGATACGCAGGTTTCTGCCTTTGTAACGAACAGTCGTAGCCCTGGATACATGGAAAGAGAAGGAACCAGTAACAACAGTGTGTGAATACAGACCTATCCATCTTAGGCCCTGTGCTCTTCAACATCTTCATATATGACTTGGATGCAGGACCGGAAGGTATACTAAACAAGTCTGCAGATGATATAAAACTGGGAGAAGCTGCTGACTCCCTCGAAGGCAGGGAGGCCCTGCAGAAAGAGCTTGACAAATGAAATGACTGGGCCATCACCCAGGGAAGTACAATAAGGGAAAGTGCCAGGTTCTGCACCGGGGATAGGGCAACCATGGATGTATAGACAGACTGGGGAATGAGATGCTGCAGAGCAGTGCTGCAGGAAGGGACCTGGGGGTCCTGGTCAATGGCCAGTTGGATCTGAGTCAGCAGTGCCCTCTAGCCAGGAGGGACATCACTGTCCTGGGGGCACCAGGCCCAGCATCGCCAGCCAGGCCAGGGAGGGGATTGCCCCACTCTGCTTTGCACTGGAGTGGCCTCACCTGGAGTACTGTGTGCAGTTTTGGTCACCACAATGTAAGAAAAATTTTAAACTATTAGAGCGTCCACAGGAGGGCAACGAAAATGGTGAAGGGCCTCAAGGGGAAGTCATATGAAGAGCGTTTGAGGGCACTTGGTTGGTTCAGCTTGGAGAAAAGGAGAGGGAGGGGAGACCTCCTTGCAGTTACAATTTTCTCATGAAGGGGAGAGAAGGGGCAGACACTGATTTCTTCTCTGTGCTGGTGACCAGTGACAGGACCCAAGGAAATGGCCTTAAGTTGTGTCAGGGCAGGTTTAGGTCAGGTATTAGAAAAAGCTTCTTTCCCCTGAGTGCTTGGGCACTGGAATAGGCTCCCAGGGGAAGTGGTCACAGCACCAAGTCTGACAGAGATCAAGATGTATTAAGACAATGCTCTCAGGCACAGTGTGACTCTTGGGGATGGTGTCGTGACAGGGCAAGGAGTCACACTTGACGATCCTTGTCCCTTCCAACTCAGCTTATTCTGTGATCAGGGACACAGAGGCAAACACCATCATAGCTACAGGAATGAACACAGAAATAGAGTCTGCAGTGCAAGTTCACAGAGCATTCAGTCTTTCCTACCACCTTACTTTTCATTGTGGAAGTGCTACTCTTGTGACTCTCCTCTTCCAGACTTTCATTAAACACTTGGTTGTCCACTCAGGGAGGGACTTCTGTTTTATAAGTGGACCAGGATTATGTTACTTTGGTTGAAGAGTATGCTCACAGACAACTTCATAAAAGACAACTGGTTTTGCTTTAGTCTTCCCTTTATACTCATGACTCTTAATGAATAAGAGAAAGAGTCTGAAGTTTTTCCAGAGTCTTGCATTTGGAAATATGACCACCTTATCTGGTGCATGAGGTCTAAGAGCTTGTGCAGAAACCTGAACAACATAACTTTTTACAGTATGATTTCACTAGTTTAGCTTCAGTATCACTTTAGCAGTTTCAAAGATCTATAAAAGTAATTTTTGTTTTCACACAGTGACACTACTTGATTTCTTCACCCCATCAGTCCTGTTTTGATTTTAGGGACTTAAAAGGCAGGGATTGAGCCCAATCAAATCATCAGTGGCAGTACTACTATCTAATACTTGAAGCATTAAGGATCAGCTAGCATAGAAGCAGCAGGATTGAACACAAGTCCTTGTAGTAAAACGAAATAAATTATAGAAAATATTCCTATGCTGTAAATAAAACATCATGCAGCAAGAGCAGTTGTCTACAGTGCTAAGAGGAAAATTTGCAAAAAGGCAGCAGAAGTAAAGCAAGACCTGAGAAGATGGAGCTGGTGGGGTGAGCAACTCAAAAGTTTCAGTTACTGAACTGTGAACTTCTATAGATTTGGAATACCCCTGGGCTGGAAGGGCAGATTTCCTTTCAACTTAATTCTTGGAAACAATTGTTTGAAGACAGTTGGTCCCACCAAGTCCAACGGTGTAAAGTCTCTGTCAGTCTCTGCCAGTGTAAAGACTCTTAGAGAAGGACACAGAAACCCTTGCGGGTAGCTAAGCAATAAGTTAAGGTAAGGACAAAAGGTAAAAACCTCCTCCTGGGCACCTCAGCCTTAGCATGAGACTCCATATCCTCTTGTGTGTATCCTTATATTAAAGTGTAGATATGATTTTATCAGAAAATCAGCATTTTGTACAATGATCCTCTTCCCTATTTNCGAGCCAGGAGGGACATCACTGTCCTGGGGGCACCAGGCCCAGCATCGCCAGCCAGGCCAGGGAGGGGATTGCCCCACTCTGCTTTGCACTGGAGTGGCCTCACCTGGAGTACTGTGTGCAGTTTTGGTCACCACAATGTAAGAAAAATTTTAAACTATTAGAGCGTCCACAGGAGGGCAACGAAAATGGTGAAGGGCCTCAAGGGGAAGTCATATGAAGAGCGTTTGAGGGCACTTGGTTGGTTCAGCTTGGAGAAAAGGAGAGGGAGGGGAGACCTCCTTGCAGTTACAATTTTCTCATGAAGGGGAGAGAAGGGGCAGACACTGATTTCTTCTCTGTGCTGGTGACCAGTGACAGGACCCAAGGAAATGGCCTTAAGTTGTGTCAGGGCAGGTTTAGGTCAGGTATTAGAAAAAGCTTCTTTCCCCTGAGTGCTTGGGCACTGGAATAGGCTCCCAGGGGAAGTGGTCACAGCACCAAGTCTGACAGAGATCAAGATGTATTAAGACAATGCTCTCAGGCACAGTGTGACTCTTGGGGATGGTGTCGTGACAGGGCAAGGAGTCACACTTGACGATCCTTGTCCCTTCCAACTCAGCTTATTCTGTGATCAGGGACACAGAGGCAAACACCATCATAGCTACAGGAATGAACACAGAAATAGAGTCTGCAGTGCAAGTTCACAGAGCATTCAGTCTTTCCTACCACCTTACTTTTCATTGTGGAAGTGCTACTCTTGTGACTCTCCTCTTCCAGACTTTCATTAAACACTTGGTTGTCCACTCAGGGAGGGACTTCTGTTTTATAAGTGGACCAGGATTATGTTACTTTGGTTGAAGAGTATGCTCACAGACAACTTCATAAAAGACAACTGGTTTTGCTTTAGTCTTCCCTTTATACTCATGACTCTTAATGAATAAGAGAAAGAGTCTGAAGTTTTTCCAGAGTCTTGCATTTGGAAATATGACCACCTTATCTGGTGCATGAGGTCTAAGAGCTTGTGCAGAAACCTGAACAACATAACTTTTTACAGTATGATTTCACTAGTTTAGCTTCAGTATCACTTTAGCAGTTTCAAAGATCTATAAAAGTAATTTTTGTTTTCACACAGTGACACTACTTGATTTCTTCACCCCATCAGTCCTGTTTTGATTTTAGGGACTTAAAAGGCAGGGATTGAGCCCAATCAAATCATCAGTGGCAGTACTACTATCTAATACTTGAAGCATTAAGGATCAGCTAGCATAGAAGCAGCAGGATTGAACACAAGTCCTTGTAGTAAAACGAAATAAATTATAGAAAATATTCCTATGCTGTAAATAAAACATCATGCAGCAAGAGCAGTTGTCTACAGTGCTAAGAGGAAAATTTGCAAAAAGGCAGCAGAAGTAAAGCAAGACCTGAGAAGATGGAGCTGGTGGGGTGAGCAACTCAAAAGTTTCAGTTACTGAACTGTGAACTTCTATAGATTTGGAATACCCCTGGGCTGGAAGGGCAGATTTCCTTTCAACTTAATTCTTGGAAACAATTGTTTGAAGACAGTTGGTCCCACCAAGTCCAACGGTGTAAAGTCTCTGTCAGTCTCTGCCAGTGTAAAGACTCTTAGAGAAGGACACAGAAACCCTTGCGGGTAGCTAAGCAATAAGTTAAGGTAAGGACAAAAGGTAAAAACCTCCTCCTGGGCACCTCAGCCTTAGCATGAGACTCCATATCCTCTTGTGTGTATCCTTATATTAAAGTGTAGATATGATTTTATCAGAAAATCAGCATTTTGTACAATGATCCTCTTCCCTATTTGTAATCTGTTTTAATACAGCAAATTATTTTGACTACTTGTGCAAGCTGAGATGCTCCTCCTTGATTTTAGCTAATGCAATTCTTTATTATCCAATGTGCCCTTGAAGCATGCGAGTGAAGGGTCAGAATTAGCATTATTATTATCATCATCATAATTATTACCTTGACAGTACAACAGTACAAGTAAGAACAGGTTTGGGGAGAGAAACCTATTTTTTATATTAATTGATATGACTATATAAACCAATCAAGTTTTGTGGAAATTGTTTCCTCACATGAGTGGAAGGTGACTGAAACAAGGGCCTAGCTGCTCAGAAGGCCCAGAAGGTTTGATCTGCCTAAAACAGCTGAGCTAATCGATCTAAGAAAAAAAGAAAGGTGCTGTTGTTCATTTTTCATATTTCCTATTTCTGTCAAGAGCCCAGCTAGTTGGTCATAAAGCATTTATTCTTGAATCAGGCTTCCTGGTAGTTGTTTCTGCTCAATTTGTCTGCCACCTGTGCAGGTGGACGTTGGGCTGCAGGTACCCACCATCTGTTACTGTAGAGCAGCTTATAAATGAACATGGATCAGCATCACAAACTCCTGACTGCATGTCTATCTGTATTTAAAGGACAGAGAGATGAGAAAAAAACAACCCACCCAACCAAAACCTAAGACAACAGCCAGAAAAGAAGTGTGAAAAATGTAAGTATATTATGGAAAAGATATTATTTAAAAAACAAACAAACAAATCAAAACACTAGGAGGCAAATCACATTGGAGGAAACCAAACAACAGCAAACCTGCTGATATCTATAGGGAGAAGCAGGAACTACTGCATTCCCTGAGCACGACGGGAAATGGCACAGTTCAGAAGTCAGCAAGCAAAGTACACCATTCAGTAAATGAAGAAACACAGAGCACACATAAATGTGACAAAACATTAAAGACTTTCCATGCAAGTTTTCACCCTGCCACTACAGCACTCTCCCACATCTACAGTGATCAATGCTATTTTCATGGTTCCCTCATGCATGCTTTAGAATATCCCAGCTCCCCCCATTCAGGTGTTCTGCTTCTCCTAATTCCCTTTCCCATTAAGTATGATTAGCTTCAAGGAATCTAGGACAGAGTCTAAAGAATAACTTATTATCAAACTAATATAAAAGTAGATATATTTAGACACTGTAATTTTCTTATTGAAATCCACAGCTGGGAGGCTGGAAAAAGACTATTTCTACAGATTTACGGGGAAAGCACCGTAAAGCAGTCAGTCCGCAACAGAACTACTCTTAGCTTCGAAATACCTATTTTCTTCTGTTACCTAGATCCTGGATGTCTCCAAATGCAGAAAAGGATAAGTCTTAAAAACAGTCACTCGACTGACTATGCATTCGGAATTACCAGTCTGACTTGACACCAAGAGCATAACCTGCCTACTTAAAATGCTTTGCTTTATACATTATTTTTTTCAGTATGAACTGCTATTTTATGATCAAGACTTTTAGAGAGTTACAGATTCCCCCTCAGCATGCCAAAAAGCTTTCCCAAGGAACTGGATGGCAGTGAAGAATCACTTCTATCCCACATAAAGTACATTCAGAACCTGAACCAGACAGAGCATTTAATGCCTGTTAATGGTTTCTGTCTTTCTTAACTCGTGCTATACAGAGCCCCTCAGGTTGGGGGGTGAAACCACATACACTACCAGACAACGAAGAGTGCTCTGCTTAACTGGTGCATAGTTACAGTATTTCTTGAATTAGGTGTTTCTAGTGGTTTGTTTGTTTTTTTATCTTATCCAAAATTCCTACATATTTACAAAGTGATCAAGAAAATAGTTCTATTCATTCATATGTAGTTTTTTATTAAACGTAAAGAGTGTTGCAAAACCTAAGTTAAATAAAAATGTTTCCCTCCTAAAAATGAAACAAAACAAAAAAGCTTCAGTTTAAGTTTATTTAAATTAGTTACTGAGCAGTTCTGCTATACCACCACAAACCTTTTTTTCTCGTTATACATCCTAATCGCAGAATACAATGACATAATAAATGGGTAGTAAAATTAAAATGCTGTAATAAAAACCTTAGCACAAAGGACTGGACAGAGAGTGGTCCTGTCTTTCAGCAGCTGGAGCAGGCCAGTGTTGACCTGAATATGCTGAACTACTCAGAACAGTTACAGAAGCTGACAGAATAATTCTTAGCTCCCCCTTGCATTTACGAAGATGTAAACTTTGATCTATTTTCTGCAAGATTCCCCAACTCCTGTACCAC
Source organism: Ifrita kowaldi (assembly GCA_013398055.1). Lineage (NCBI taxonomy): Eukaryota > Metazoa > Chordata > Aves > Passeriformes > Cinclosomatidae > Ifrita > Ifrita kowaldi. The sequence continues at coordinate 30,262 of VZRS01008385.1, forward strand.
TGGCTGTTGTCTAGCCTCATTTGCCTGTTACTGACATTCTGAAGACAAGTACAGGGATGTATAACAGTGAATAGCCTTAACTCCAACAGCCAAACAGGGATATGTCACACAGAGACTTTGCCAGTACTTGCCAGAGTCAGCTCATTGGAGTTCTCAGGCACTCCTTAGTATCCATGACCTGGATTATAAGCTCAACTAGGAAGCTTTTAATTACCGTTTTCTTATGAGTCCCTTACAGGGTCATTTGTTTTTCCATACTCCATGAAATTAGTACAGAAACCAGAGATGCTAAACAAGCACTGAATTAAGAGCATGTAACTCCAGGGTCTGGAGTCATGTGACAAATAAATTGCCAGGTAGCTCCCCACAACCTTATCCTTTCTCGACTTTTCTTACCAATTCAATGAGGAGAATGTTTACCTAAGGAGCAGATCATCAGAATAATGCATGTTCTCATTCCCCATTTTTAATCACTTTGGGTTCACTTTCTTTCATAGCTTTCCTCAGTGACAAGCCTTACAATGTGCATTGCATTCAGAAGAGGAGTGTCACACTTGAAAGCAACACGTTAGGAACTGGAGAAGGAACTGATTACAAATAGGGAAGAGGATCATGGAATTGTACTATCACTGAGCAAGACGGGAAGTTGAACCAACTAAGGTTTTGCAATGTGTTTGCTTCTGGGAGCTATGAGGCTGCCCTGCATGTGCAGGTGCTGCAGACATCCAGGTGGTAATGAAGACACAGTTTGCTCTTCTTCAACTGATAAGGTTCACCACCAAATGGGGTAAGGGATGGAGGAGAAAAAGGGAAGCAAAGATGGGTCTCCCATGTGTAGACAAAAAGCCTATGCAAAAACAACTAATTCTGGACTGGTTAATGTTATGTACACTCTAATTTTGGTGTAGAATATTAGCATTAATACTTTCAAATGCAAAGACTCCTGTTCCCAAAATGGTTTGTTACAAGAGTGGCTTTTATTGAGTAAACACTTAGATTTCACAGGAATCACTAGTCCTCATTAACAAATAATAAGAAGAACAAAGACCTGAATCATGCAAAGTGACAGACCGATGCTACAGCTCACTAAACGTCATCAGGCTCATTTGTTATGCTTTAGTTTGTTTGGATGACCGATTATTAGAAAGGCTCTCTAGTACAGCACAGAGTGACTAAACCAACTGCTGATATTCTGAACTATAGAGATATTCAGGAAACTACAGGTGAAGGCTCATCCCAGGCTCACTTTAACTGGTAACTCAAATTTAAAGAAGTAATTCGCTTTAAGAATAATTCTGTTAAGCATACTGGTCATATTTTCCTAATTGTATGAAACCCAAACCAAATGGGAACTTCTTTTCTGATTTAAAACCTTGCAGTTAACAGAAGAATGAACAAGTGATTCAAGCATCACATTCAAGACCAGCAACACAAGCACACCACACAAACAGCATCTCTCAGGAGAGGAAAGGTTGTTCAGCTCCTAAGAAACTGATCTGGAAACTCCATTTGAGAACACGAGAAAGGTACAACACCAAGTATCCATATTATGCAAGGTAAAGTCAAAAGACTGCAGCCACTGAGGGGGCAAACTCCTGCTCCTGTCTACAGTCAAGTTCACTTCATCAATAACTTGTCTGCTACACCCTAAAAGCAAGAATGCAAAAGGTAAAAATGGACCTGTACCAGATAGAAAATAATGCTTTTTCAAATCACTTTTAAAAAAGGGATTAAGGACAAATCAATGCCTCCTAAGTAATCACATGCCTTTTCCTTTGAAAGAGATTTCACTTTAAAACACATAAATTCTAAAAGCTGAACTACTTTGGAAAAATTTATGCACAAATACATCACGTATGCCCTCATTTCTAATAATATGCAACTTCTAACCCCTTCTGCATTCTAGGAGTACCTCGACTCATAGACTGAACCCGCAAATCCCACAATACTCTCTTGAAGTGAAAGAGAACACTCGTTCTTAATGCCAAGGAGATGCAGAAGTGACTGGAGGGCTGAAGCCTCCAGCGTGCTGAAGGATCTGAAAGTCAGGACTCGTGAGCCCTGCTGAGGCAGGATGGTTTGGAGATGAGCCCTCACTGCAAGAAGGACACTGAGGGGCTGGAGTGCATTCAGAGAACAGAACGGAGCTGGGGAAGGGTCTGGAGCACAAGTCTAAAGAGGAACAGGTGAGGGAGCTGTGGAGAAAAGGAAGCTCAGGGGGAACCTTCTGGCTCTCCACAACTCCCTGACAGGAGGGGGCAGCCAGGTGGGGGTCGGGCTCTGCTCCCTGGGAAGAAGGGACAGGACAAGAGGAAACTGCCTCAAGTTGCATCAGGGGAGGTTTAGATTGGATATTGGGAAAATTTCTGCACTGAAGTGTGGTCAGCAAGTGGAACAGGCTGCCCAGGGCAGTGGTGGAGTGACCATCCCTGAAGAGATTTAAAAGACCTATGGATGTGGCACCTGGGGACAGGAATTAGTGGTGGCAGGGCTGAGGTAATGTTTAGACTTGATGATCTTGGATTCCAACCTAAATAATTCTATGATTTCCCTGAGTGAATCCACATAGTTAAGTGCTGTAGCTTCTGTAAAGGATTCTCATTTAATTATTTTATTAAACTTCACCCATCATTTCTTACTATTAACAATTAATGGCTACATGGAAGAGGGGAGAAAAATCCTAATATAAAACAAAGAATGGAAAACATCAAACTTCAGCTCTCAAAAATTAAGAAATTACCTAGACTCTGGTTGGTCAATACAATAGTGAAGTGGCTGAACAATGCAGTCGTATGAGTTTCAGGAGTAAGTTCTTACTTACCCAGCTTGAATCAGCTCATTGAGTTTAGCTGCGTTCTTGTCATCCATACCTTTTCGGGAAATGAGATAACACAGTGAATTAGGATTTACAGTGCTAAACCCTTGGCCTTTTCTGTGTCCTGTTGGGCTTTCAAATCTATTACATTTTATTTACACACAGGATTAGCATGTGTAAATGTGCTGTAACATACCTCTTCTGGAAAGTTCATATTTTCATAACATGCAAGCTTTACATGATCCTTGCCACAAAAATTACTTCATACATGTGGATTAAATGACCCTAGTTTAGGTACTACAGCCGTCTTTGAACACTGGGCTTTAATCTGACACTGGGGTATTAAAAAGTAAAGCTGCTTCTTCCTGCTCAATCTCTGTTGCTAAGGCAGCAAGGTAGAATGAAACAGCATCCTAGTGCTTAACACAACAAAAAAGTAAATAAAAATAATAAAATGTACGTACAGCCCTCACTTTTTTCTATGCATTATAGAGCACATTTTTAAATGGACATTTTGGTTATTTGATTTATATGATAGTTAGGCCCAGATCTATTTACTGAACAATTAACTTCCCTGTGGCAATGCTAAAAGTATTTCTGGAGTGCTCTCGTGTCTCAGTAGCTCTTAGTAAGTCTGCTCCATTTCTGTGACGGTGAATACCACAAGACAAAAAAGGGGGTGGGGGGAGGGAGGAAGAAACTGCTTTCCACAGCTACAGAGCAGACCTGTCATAAATGGGTGTATAGTCTTGCAGCTTGAGTACATTTGGTCTTGAAGACAAGAATTTTCCAAGTGACAGTGCGTAAAGTACGTAACCAAGTCCCAAAGTTCTAAAAAGACAGAATACAGAGGCTGCAGGCATTGCCATGGTGACTGTGTGAAACCTTACTCCCAGTCATAGCAAGAAGGGTCTGCTTGTAAAACAAGATGTGGGTACAGGAAAGAAACACTAATACTGATTTCTGCTGACATGGCAATGTGCCTTGCTTCTGCACCTGCTTTGTCATCAAACAGTTCAAAATTGCTTCTCCAAGCTGAGCACTGCTTCTCCAGTTAACACACTGGAGAACTTTAAACAAATAGAATAAAGTCAGTATGAACATTCACAACAGTCTCGTTCACTATCTGTTACAACAGCAACCCCAGGTAAGGGAATAACATAGCAAAAACACCCTTCCAAAATCCCACAATCCTTTTAGGAATTGTACGTGTTCACTCATGAATGCTTTTGTGTCCATTTCACTTTACCACTACTATGACTTCACAAAGAAGTGAAAGTATTTTGATGGTTTTCCATGTCTCACAAATTAAACAAAACAGGTTTTTGCACTATGGTGTAACACTCACTGTACAAAAAGCCTGGGGACAAATGAAAAAATACATGGATAAAAAGGTGTATGTACATGGACTGGCACATACAGGACATGCTCCTCTGCCCACTCTCCAAGCCAGTCATGTCAGAGCTCTCTCTGGTCTGGAAGCCATGAAGACCATGGGAACCATGTCCTGGGGTCCCATCCCCTCAGCGTGGACAGCAGGGTAAGGTAGGGATCCTCTACTCTACTCAGGTGAGACTCCACCTGCAGCTCTGGGAGTCCCAGCACGTGAAGTACTTAAAGAAGGCTTAAAAGAAAGACAAGGACAGACTCTACAGCAGGGCCTAGATGGACAGGACAAGAGGTGATGGTTTTAAACCACAGGAGGGGAGATTTAAACTACATGTAATGAAACATTTTTTATTACAAGTACAGGGAGGCCCTGGCCAAAGAAGCTGTGGCTGCCCCATCCCTGGAAGTGTTCAAGGCCAGGGGGTCAGAGCTACCTGGTCTAGTGGAAAGTGTCCCTGCCCATGGCAGGGGGTTGAGATAAGATGGTCTTTAAGGTCCCTTCCAACCCAAACTATTCTGTAGTTCTGTGAGCCTAAGCTCAGGTATGTTGCTAATGCAATTAATCAACTGCCAGCAAACAGCGGAGCACTGTTGTGGCACATACTCCTCCACTTACACTCACTGATACGGACAAAACTGGACTCTGGCGCAGACAAGGTCAGAACCCATCTTGCTTAGCCGGTAAAGTTATTTCCAATTATGATTTGTGCTTTTTCATCTTCAGGGTACAGTGAGGAAACATTTAGAGAACAACTTAGAGAAAGACACATCCCACCCAGATTTCGACTGCATAGGTACAAACAATTGTGGGTGCAAACAGCATCATTTACACACTCAATTGCTTAGGTTTCAATAGCAACAGAATAGATCATCTAAGCTTTGTGTATGTTTACCTATCACCTGTGGACAATACATGTACTGCATTCTGCAGACAGATAAAACCAAAGAAATCTATCAAAGTGGACTAATGCAACAGACTAAGAAGGTCTGTAAAAATAAAAACACATTTAATGAAGAAGTAACACCATAGATTACAGCAGTAGTCAAGAACTCAAAAGTGGAACTGAACTAGACACTGCAAACTTCAAGGGTAGTAACTTGAGATTCCATCATGTAAAAATAATCTGGAGTCATTCATACTTACATCCCCCGATCTTTTTCCTTAGTTCCCCATAGCAGATTAAGCCATACAGCTCCAGGGAAGATTTTTTCAGCCCTTGAGAAAACACTAGAAAGCAGAAAAGATTTCAGTGAGATGCAGGCTGCAGATACTCACATGCAGCTGCATTGCAGATACTCATTTCAACACTGAAAAGGAGAGGATTTGTATTTTCAACAATGAGACAAATCAGACTGAAGGCAAAACTAAATTCTGGTTCAAGAAACACTATAATGGGATTGGTTCACCAACTTCCTTTTCATGGCGTTTTTTAGATTACAGGAAAACAAAGCAGCTTCCATAGAATTTACACATATATGCAACTGCTCAATATGTAAAATAAAGCTAATTCGTAATAAAGCTATCTCTAGTATCAACTGTTTACAAATTCTAAGGGAAATTTCAAGATTCCCCCAAGCAAATGCATACAGAACTCTTTTATATGAAAATTCAGAGGTAGGTCTGGATTTTCCAGAACACAGAGAACATTTTCCGTACACACAAACACACCGTAAAAGATATGATGCAAATTCTAGATTCTAAATTTTTACACAAAGAAGTGCTGACATTTTATAACTTTGCAAGGGGTTTTTTTGTCCTTTCTCATCAACATACATGATGCGGACATTACTGCCAATAGATCTAAAGATCTATGACAGCAAGGAGAGTCTTGTGGTTCACAAATCAGGTGAAAATATTTATTCTTGTCTATTCACCAAAACTTTAGTTCTCTTTGATCTCAAAATCCAAGCGCACATATTTCTACCAATACTAAAGCTAATCAAACTACTGCACTGATTGTTAAATTCCATCAGACAACGAGATTCTAGACCACACAGATACAGATATGTAACTTTTTGTTATCCAAAAAACACATTAACTTCTTCTGTGACTTTTTTTATTTTAAAAATTCTTCCATAATGTGTTCGCTGCAACACTGGTTTTTAAATAAAATACTAATGGCTTCATCTTAAAGTGCTGCCTTGTTTTGAGAAAACAAACTCACAAATACACCTTATGCCAGGTGGTTTGGATACTCAAGTCCTCCTTTAGGTAACCTAAGCTCAGGAACAGACAAGCGCATGAAGAGACTGTATCGTACAGTAGCTTTGCATTCCTTCAGCTTCTTTCTAGCCATATCCATTTCTCCTTAATGAGTTACTCTTAATAACTCATTATTTTTAATTTTTAATGAGGTTTAACAAGACCAAGTGCTGGGTCCTGAACTTTGGTCACAACACCCTGCAGCACTGCAGGCTGGGGACAGAGTGGCTGAATAGTGGCCAAGCAGAAAGGGACCCGGGGGTGCCGGTTGACAGCTGACTAAACATGAGCCAGCAGTGTGTCCACGTGGCCAAGAAGACCAATGGCACCTGGCCTGGAGCAGGAATAGAGTGGCCAACAGGACCAGGGCAGGGATTCTTCACCTGGACTCGGCACTGGTTGGGCCACACCTTGAGTGCTGTGTCCAGTTCTGGGCCCCTCGATATTAGGAAGGGCGTTGAGATGCTCAAATGCGTTCAGAAAAGGGCAACAAGGCTGGTGAAGGGTCTGGAGCACAAGACCTGTGAGGAGCAGCTGAGGGAGCTGGGGCTGTTTAGCCTGGAGAGAAGGAGGCTCGGGGAGACCATACCACTCTCTACAACTCCCTGACAGGAAGGTGCAGCCAGGTGGCGGTCAATCTCTTCTCCGAGGCAACCAGCCACAGAATGAGAGGACACAGCCTTATGCTGTGTTGGGGAGGTCTAGGATGGACATTAGGAAGAAGTTCTTCACAGAAAGAGTAATTGAGCATTGGCATGGGCTGCCCAGGGAGGTGGTGGAGTCACTGTCTGTGGACAGTGCCTTGGAGGTGTTCAAGAAAAGACTGGATGTGGCACTTGATGTCATGGTCTAGTTAACAAAGGTGGTCATAGGTTGGACTCTATGATCTCAAGGGTCTTTTCCACCCTAGTTGATTTCTGTGATAAAGAGACTGTATTGTGCACTAGCTTCGCATTCCTTTAACTTCTTTCCACATCCATTTCTCCCTGATGAGTTATTTTTAACTTGAGAGGCTCTGGTCACAAACTGCGTAGATGAATTTACTATCCAAACTCTTGCTGATATTTAAGAGTTCTTCAAAAAACCAAAAAATGCAATCACCACAAACTGCCATGATTTATGCATCTTAGAATACACCATCAGAAGGACCAGAAAACTCCGGAGACTATTACTTAATCAACAAGCTAATGTGAGAACAGACATTTTTGATACCTTAAAGTCAAAAGAACTGAATCTTAGTAAAATCTGGTCATTCTGAATTACATTTCTTTAGCCTGTTATTCAGATTAGGCCACCCGCAGACTAACTTGAAGCCTCTCTGCCCATTCCTAATTAGTATGGACTTGATAAAAATCCGTTCTCAATTATCATATGTTGCTATTACTGTTATAAGACACCACCAGCAGTTATCTGACTTCCCAATTTCTTTTCCATTAAACCAGTTGCAGAAGGAGGAAAAAGAATGGGAAGGGGAATATGGCACTGGGAATCCTAAGTTATTGAACCAATGGTACAAATTCAAACATCTTTAAAGTGGGAGCAAATATGTCACCATTTACACTTGTATTGGACTGTTTATTTATTTCTACCTTCCCCCAAGAACTGCGAAGTGGTGCTGGGTCAGTTTGCTTGATGAAGCCATGCTTGACTAATGTTTAGGCAGCTCTCCTTGAAGGTGTGTTCCTGAGAACACAAAAACATTTCCTTGAACCTGGCTTTTCCCCAGTATTAACAGCAGGACCTGCATTTACTATGGTGTGGTGAATTCACAGAATAGTAGTGATACAAATACCAGGTTTTGAAAAGTATTTTTCACGAAACATGAACCTTGGTAGGGCCATGCTAACAAAACTAAGAAGTGAGACATTGTGGACTCCCCATTCCTGAAGGTCTCCACAGACAGGTTGGACGGGGCATTGAGCAACCTGGTCTAGTGAAAGGTGTTCTTGCCCATAGCAGGGGATGGAACGGGATGGTCTTTGAGGTCCCTTGTAACCCAAACCATCCTGTGGTTCTACGACTCTATGTTCAGTATTTATTTCCTCACCTCTAAAAGGCAGGACTCCAACCCTTGCACCAAGCCCATTTCGGTGCATACTAACCATTGTCAAAGTCAATGTACTTGGAGATCTTGTGCCAGGTGCGGTAGTAGAAGTGCCGGACCTGCTCCTTGTTCTTCACCATGCTTGCTGGTTTGCCTTTCTTCTTGTATTTCAGGGCAATATTGTTCTGGATAGCTTCAAAGTCCTTCCCATGCTAAAGAAAAAATAAAGCAAATTGAAATACTCAAACCCAAACCTGGATCTTGTCATAATTTAAGTCAAACAATGTCAGGGACTTTGGGATTCTTTGTGGGAAATTGGATTTCAACGGCCATAAACAGAATTTTTGGGGATCAGAACTCAACAGTGAAAGAATGACATTGGTTTTCTTTGTTTTATATAAAATGCAATAGAGATGCCAAATTAATTACTTTCCAATTTCTTTAACTGTTTCAAAATAAAAACAGTAAGTTGCTATCAAACTAGAAAAAACCACCCAACTGTACTTACAAATGTGTAAAGTAGCAGAACCAAAACCACTGATTTTCTCCCTTAGCATTCTTTACTTTTCTCTGCATTTCCCCCACCATTTCTGACTAGAGTGAATGAAAAACATATTATATTTACCAGCTGCACTTTTTTTACAGTGCATTTCATGTTACTGTTATTAGGAGTACAAAATTTGAGTTTCAAAGGGGTTTGATTTTATGCACATTAACTCCTGCTATCACAAATTTTTTGTATTCAGAAAAGGTTGGGACTGATTTAAATACAAAGTATGAAAACCTCTTCTGAAAGGCAGTGCCACAAAATGGATGGAAGGAGGGACTGAACAAACTGAGTCTCAGATCCACCTTAAAGCAAATTTTTAAAATTTTCCCTCAGTATTCAAAAAAAAAAAATCAGTGAAGTGACTTAAAAATAACTTGATTCCCAGGAATATTACTGCAATTCAGAGGAGTTAAAAAAAGAAAACACTGTTTAAGTGTTCATTTTGTCCACAAAATATATGTATGTGATACCATGCCTATGATGGAAAATTCAAAATTCAAAAAGATGCACATACGCAAAGAAAACTCCCCATCACTGCTTTTGTTTTTACCTTTGGCATGCATTTTCAAAACAGAAATGCTGTTGAAATAATCACAGGAACAGGACAAGCAGGAATCCATCATATACACCATAAGAGACAGAAGATAAGACGATGTAACTTTTTCTTGTCTCTCAGCCCTAGGACTGAACTGGCTCTAACCTCTTCATGGCCGAAGACTAAACACAATTGTCATTAGAGCAGCTTTTCTTGTTTGGCTACAGAGCAAGTGTGTTGCTTTTGAAAGTTCAGATGGGGACATTAATTATTTTGCATTTGAAACAGAACCATAATTCAATAACAACTGAAATGATTATAAACATTCATTAATAAAACTCAGAAATATTTCCTGTGTATTTAGAGAAAAAAACCCAACAAACTTGACACTTTTGACATGTGGCTTTGACTGACAGCTGTTTTACAGCCCAGTGTATGGCCCCACAAATGCTCATGTGTAAGTGGCCTTCTGCTTCTGCCAGCCTCACCTGAATCAACCTTCTTTAGGAATATCCAGACTCTAACCAAAGCCATCTAAGTCTGTTATTTTCTTCTACATGTACCTCATACAGTCCCTCAAAGAAAGTATTCTTGTCCTCCGTGCTCCATGACTCCCACTGCCGTCGGACCTTCTTCCCTTCCTCCTTCTCTCCTGTCGAGGATCCTAGGTTCCTTGCCGCCGACTTGGAATTCCCAGCAGGATTGCTGGGAGGAATTCCTGATGTGCCACCAGGTGCAGTCCCTCCATTATCTGCTGCTATAAAAAACCATGACCACAGTGAATATCAAACCAACAGGAGAATTCATGGATAGAGTTAAGGGAGTAATTCAGAATTTTCTCCTTTTTCACTTGAAATACAATGGGAAAATAACAAGGTTTGTTTTATAGAAATAAAATCTCAAAGCGCAAAAAACAAGGGGAAGGTTTCAATGGCTTAATTTTGTATTTCCAGAAGTAACACAGATAAGCAGGAATGTACCACTGCAGCCTCTACCAGACAACCCTCTCTGATGGTTATATACTAGTGAGTTCTGCAGTCACTGCCCTGCAGCCAGGGGGAACTCCTGAGCAGTGCTGAACAGGGAGCTGACCAATGGAGCAAAGTGGTATCTTTTGAGGAAAATCGGCGGAACATCACATCCTTGTCTTTGGTCTTGATCCTACTGCCTCCGGAATAACTGTGGAAAGGGAAGGATTGAGAGATGTCGACTTCAGTTCATCACACAACAATGGATCAGCATCTCCACAATCTGATCTGCAGTGTATGATCCTCAGAGCGCCACCTCCGATATGGCCCATCTAGGAAAACCCCAGTTATCCAAAGGACAGCAAGTCTCGACCCATTCTCCTTTCCCAAATCCTGCTGTGGCTTTCAGAAAAAGACACAGAAGTGCAATCTTGATTTTTCCTTTGTCAGTTACCAGCATCCAAAGAACACGGAAAAAGAGGTATGAAGATTGGAAATACTAAAATGAGAATAATGCCGGATAAAACTGAGAGAATTTGCTGTTTACTCAGGTAGGGACCCGGGAAGAAAATGGGATGGAAAACCTACAAACAAAACATCATGCTTGGTTTGACGCTGTATATCAGAGTGCTAATCCAGAAACTGAGGTCAACTTCCCAAAATACACTCATTTTTTTCCATAAAAATATAACCATTCCCATTAACTTATATTTCCAAAAAAAATTACCTGGAATTTTATTAAAAAATATTATTTACAATTTGACTGTCCTTACTGATGCAAACATGTACTTAATAAAACAGAAGTCTTTCAACACTAAACATTCATTGCTCATTATAAAGAATTCTCAGTACACTTTCCTTTTCTCCATTACTGGCCTTTACGTTTTGTGTTTTATCTCATGATATATTGGCTTGCCATAGTTTATTTGCTTATACACCCAGTTTGTACAATACAGCAGTTCCAACCAGTTTCCCTAACCTTTATACATATCAGCATAATTCTCTTTCATATTTAGGCTTAAAAAGTTCCGTTATCTTCACAAACTCACCTACATGAAGCAGGTTTTTTTACCTGACAAAGCCAGTGTTTTATATATATACGTACATATATACCTCATTCAAGAACCCAGATATCCCACTCTGATAATTCTAAGAGTATTTTTTAAAAAGCATATCAGAAGAATCAGCTGTTACAGGCCCACTATGCTTTAGAGATTTGAAAGACTTGTATGTAAATCTTAACAAGTCAGTTGCAATTTGAAAGTAATTCCTTTTTAATTCCTGGCTTCCAAAACCATATTTCTCCAAATCCTATAGAAGCTGGTTTGTTCAAGTAAGGGAGAATATTTGAAATCAAACCTGGAAGAGAGCAAGATATGTGAAAGTACATTTTTTTCCCGCATACAATAAATATTTTCTTGATATAAAATATGGTATTGTGACAATTTTGGAGTTAATGTTTCTTTTCTTTCTAGGGATGACTATTTGACTCTTTTGAAGAAAATTACTGCCACCACAAGGACACGTGTAAGGCAAGACATGAAAAACCATTAGACATCTAGAAGAAAACGCACTTATAAACAACTTCTCAAATAAACAGCTTCTTTACTTCCTAAAGTCTTCATCAGCCACTGAAAAAATAATTGAGACTTAGGCCATTTAATTCTGGCACTGTTGAGGTAAATCCTCGAAAAAAAGGTAACCACAAGAAAAAAAACTGAGCACTTTTAACAGATGGCTGGGAAGAAACCCAACACAGACACAGAACTGACACTTCTTTATTCTGCAAATGTTAGATTGAAATATCACAATTTGCACAGTAATGAAATACACATCTTTGGTCAAGAAGGGGAAAGTCAAAGACATCAATCCCCAAACTCAATCTCCAATCTCCTGTTGCTACCCGCTCCCAACACAAAAGATGTCCTTTATCAGAAGACAGGTACAGGATTTCAGTCCAGAGTCCCTATTCTGATCACAGATCCCTAACTTCTGAGAAATTCTTCAGAGGAACAACGAATGCAGGATTTGGGGGTTTCATTTGTGTGCTGGGTGGTTGGTTTTTGTTTGGGGTTTCTGTGGGGTTTTCTTTTTTTTTGTAATGCTTACTCAAGTAAGTAAAATCCTAAATCAGCTGCCTGAAGAACAGATCTTATCAAGGATTTTCTAAAGATTGTTCAGTACACTTGGTACACATAAAGCTTTCACTATTAAAAAGCAGAATAAACGAAAGTGTCAGCGAAGATTTTACAGTCTCGTTACAATTTAAAGTTCAGTACACTTTCATTTACATTTTAGTTGCAGGCAAAAGATGGACTAAAGAGTTCTATTTGACATGCTGAGGGCTCCATGGATTCAACTTCTACACAGGACATGTAGCTCATAATCGATCTTCTTTTCCTTTATGCACACAAACTGTAGTCCTGGGAAGTTTATGAGAATCTTTTTTGTTTTAAACTCTATCATAAATTACCATCCAGACAATTGTTCAGGGTATTGTACATGAAGATCTAAAAATCTGAGTATCCTGTCACCTCTACAGAGCTCTTACATGCCATCCAATTCTTCCAGGAACAAACGGGTTTGCTCTATCATTCCTTTGCATAAACTTTCTTACTACTGTGCACGGTAATATTTATCATTGGGTTATCTCAATCCAACCTAGAGTATACTGAACCTTGGTATGGCAATGGAATGTACTGTATTCTAAAACATAGAACTATAAACAAGTTCAGAATAAAGGCAAAAATAAAAATAGTCATACATCATTAAATTACCCCCTATAAATTCATTACCTCAATCTTACTGGCTGAGATTCTTGTTACATACGGAACAGCTAACGAGCTTTCATCCCCTCACTAATGACTGATGATTCTATGATTAATTCCCAATAATGAATGATTTAAAACTTCATCAATGCATTAAAACAAGAAGCTCCCCTGAGGCCAGCTATACCATTACTGCTGCAGAATGCTGGGGAGAAGGAGGGGGCTCACTCTAACAACCTGCTCAGGCACTTGTAAAATGATGTAAAATCATTTATAGAAAAGACAAGATAAAGACAAGCTGGACATTCTCCCACTGTCTACTCATCTTGAATCACCCAGCCAGTGACCTGGACATCCACACCATTACAGCTATGGCAACTCCTTCCCTTTGCTCCAGGTGTGCCAGAGCACCAGCACCTGTGTACAAGGTACAAGGCAGTCACTTGGATATGCAAGTTCTCAGCATTTCTCCTCAGCTTTCAATACACAGTTTGCACAGATTTCAGGTTTTTGCACTCAGTATTTGAACTGTAACCCCCAACAAAATCATGGGTCAGAACACCAGTGTTCCAGGGAAACTTATTCATTCCTTTTATCCAGTGTTTTCCACCCACCTATATGTCCCATTATTAAAACTTCATTTATCTGTGTCTGGCATAATATCATCTCAAACTACATTCCCACACAAAAAGCTGTCTCTGTAGTTCTAAGCAAAACATAAACATTTGCAAAAATTTATATAAAGGGATTTAAAGACTGCAGTTTAAGAATCTGATGTGAAAATGACAAACAATGGAACACACATGTATAAAATAACTGAGATACTGATAGTATTGGGGTCTCATCATGGCTACAGCCACAAGTTCTTCCTTCTAGGTAGCATCTCAGAGTTTGCCTTTCAGACTTCCACTGCCAGCTCTTACAGGCCATCTGATTCATATCTTCTGTGACAGATTACACACACACAGAAGCTGGAATCCCCAGAGCAAATTCTCACTACACCCATGTATCCCAACACAGAGGCTGGGTTACAGGCTTAGCTCACAACATCTCAACTTCTTCAGGAGTTACCAGTCACCATAGGCAGAACATTCATTTGGGAATACCTTTATAAACAAGATGGTGCATTCACACTCTGGCATGCCACAGCTCAAATGCTGAGTGTTAGGACTAACTTACTCCCTAAATTGAGGGATACAAATGCCAACTTGTAAAAGACAAGTTCCCTGCAAGTCAACACTTCATTTTGAGTGCTAACTTTATTACTGGAAAGGAAGTTTCTACCCTGTATGCCTCCACAGGACACAGCATGGACTCCTGAGAGCAGCACGTCTAGAACAGCTTATGTCTTATTGCATAGCTATGTCATATAGTGTTCTTGTCGTGAATTAACATCCAAAGTTTGAAACATAGAAACACAGAATATTCTGAGTTGGAAGGGACCCACAAGGATTATGGAGACCAACTCTTACATGACTGGCCCATACAGGAACTGAACCTGCGATCTTGGCATTCTTAGCACCATGCTCTGACCAACTCGGCTAATCTCAGGCTCAACTGGTAACTATCCTATATGGACAATGACAGCCTATCTTCTTCTAACTCTTACTAGTTAGAAAATTAGAAGTAGCTTAATGTGTTTAAAGCATACACAGCGTTAATTATCAACCAGCGTCTCCTAACAAACCTATGCTGAAGGCTTGCTTCTCTACAGACAGGATATGTTTATTATACAATGTATCAAAGGCAGCACTATCTGAGCTAACCGAGAAGAGCTATAAAAACGCCCCATGGTTGTTATACATTTGGTCACTACTCCATCTCCCATAAATCACTATTCTCTTGTTCTTCCTTAAGAAAACACCCATAAAGCTCAGTATGAAGTTCCACTTAACCCTGCAGCTGTGCAGCCTTGCAGGCGGGTCCCTGTCAGAGTTCAGTACCTACTGCATAGGAGGAGAAAATCCTCCTCTTGCAGTATGGAATGAGATACTGTGGAGTCTTGGTCCTGAGCCACTTCCAAAGGGAGGGAGGGAGAACTGAGGTAAATGGGACAGCAAAGAATGAACGAAAGCATGTCAGGGTAGGATGGAAGGAGAGGTACCAAGTGCAAGTGAGATGGATTGAACTAAGTATTAACGTCAGAACAAGGGACTGTGCCAGTAGTTTTTGAACAGTGGTTCATGTCCTAGAGAAATAATGCTGGAGGAGTAACATCTCAAATGAAGGTTACAATATATTCTGCAACATATGAACTCAGGAAGATACAATAAAACACATTGTAAGTACATACATCAGGTATTTTGGTATCTACATCCTCTCTACAGGAGAAGACAGTAGTTGATTTAACCTACATGCTACCAAACATGAAACTTAGGCAGGCTGAAACAAACTAGGCTGCTTTTTAGCAAGTTTTATACCACGCCAAAAGATGGAATGCTTTAATTCAACTAAGCTTTCAGCTGAATAAATCCTTTTTCAAAAAAGAACTTGTTACTGCAAAACAAACCCAAATACTTGTTTGAGCCATTCTACACATTTCAGGAATAAATCCAGAACAACAGCATGAAAGACATCTGCAAGCTTCAGCTCATCACCATTAGGCTATTCCTCCTGACTTCACTCTGCATTCAGAAAATGGATAAAAACACGTAAATGGCAATACTCTACTCTAGTTTAAGCTACATCTACAGCACACGATGGCAATGTATTCTGCACTGCTTTTTACCAATGTGGTCACAACATACACACACACATATTCCATCCACTCTGGCTTCACAGACCAAAGCCCCAAAACATACCTTAACACCTGTGCTCAGCAACCATGTGGCATGTTGGTGTTTGAGAAGCAAACTCTCAGAAATCCCTCTTTTTCAGCAACCTTAACTTGGTCCGCATCTCCTCCCTCAACAAACCTCCCTGCATTGGAACGCCCTCAATAAACTGCCTCCACACCACTAGCTCTTCAAGCAAGTTACTTAAAGACTTCCTTTCAAGCCTCCATGCTTCAAAAGTCATGCACCACTTGATGTGTAGACTATGACCTTGAAAATATAATTAAAAGGTGACCAACAGCTGAAAAGAATATGATAATAACTCTTTAAAAATGCAGAGATTTAGATATTTGTGCAGGAAATTTGATAAGCCTTCCCACAATTCCAAATGGATTGGCTACTGAACTGAAACAGTTTCCAAACTTTATTTTACTGTACTACTTCCTATGTAATTTTTGCCCTAAACTCAAAAGTGCACCTCAGCACACAAAAGGCAAGAGGCAGGATTCAAAGATGCAATTAAAGAGTACGTCAGGGCAATCTGACTATTAGCAACATGTTTACACACTCTACCAGGCAGAACTTGGAAATTATTATGAGCAAGCTTTCGTGAGCCTCAATAAGATAAAGTTCAAAAGTCAGCAGCTGCTGAGTGGGCAAACTCTTTTTACAGTTTACAGCCAAGTTTATCAATAATTTGTCTGCTACAATTAAGGATCCTAAAAGCATGAATGCCAAAAGTAAAAAGGAATTTGCAACACCCAGAAAAAACCCCACTATTTCCAAAACTTCTTTGAAGGCAAACCAATGCCTGCTGAGCAACTACAATTTGAAAGAAAGTAAGTGCATTGATCATACTCCTCAAAAATTAGCAAGTCAGAGTTTTCCCTTCAGAATACAGAGGTTCTAGAAGTAGAATCACTTCAATAAAATGTTAAGGGTTACACAGCATTATTGAATGCCTATGACAAAAACAAGTTTCTGGTTTCACTGGACCAAGTATAAGCATGGTCTGGTCACTCCAGTTGGCCACTATCAGAATTAGTTCTGCAGCCATCACCCTGACTTTAACATAAACAATGCAAAAGCTTCCAGGTTTCAGAGCTGATGCAAAGTACATGCACTCCAGCTTTTCATCTTTTTTATACTTACAGAGGGAGGAGAAGGGTAGTGGGACAGCTGATGCAAGGGTTTAAGTCCAATCTTTATTAGTCATCTCCACCCTTCCATTCATTCCCTATCAGATGCTGGCTCTGTGAGACATTTCGCTCAGAACACAGAGCACTATGAATTCTGATCACAAAGCATTCCACTGGGGAGAATTTACACAACCCTGGAAAACCTCTCATTATGCATCTCTGAACATAAAGAACTCAAATTAGAAAGGATCCTGCTCCATGGCTCTGTTCTCCAAAATCTGACAATTATAATTTCAACCATATCAGAGAATTCAGTCAATCGGACACATTCACACCAAATCTGGTCAGGCAGAGCTGTGACTGGTCTTAAAACTGAAGAAGTGAAAGCACAGTCATAATTCCACCACTGTCACTCCTGATGAATTTAAGAAGTTCTCTCAAATCTGACAACATGGTACAGTGATTGCAAACACTATCCATGACTGGTTACTGAGATAATATTTTCTGTTCTGTATGTAACTTTCTTAAGGTTGTTTTGGAATCTGAATTGCAAAAATTAATGAAATTTCTTTTCCTATTGTGTTGATGCTCTTAGTTAAAAATCACTCTGCTGTTCTAGAATTGGAAATAAATGTTTATGTACAAATACACAAACATGAATAGACACTTGCACAAACATATGCATTTGTTCATACATGTATACACTGCCAAATCAATGGAATAATTTCAAATGGACATATTCAACTTGCAAATCATGTACAAGATGTATTTCAAAGAAACACCTCTCGCATCTAATACTATTTACAATCCTGGAATTAATTATACATGGCTAAACACTCCTGGGTATTTCATTTGTTTGTTTATTTGGTTTCAGGCAACTGGAAGAGAAATTACGTAGGCCTTTCTGTTCTGTCCCCTACCACCACACAGAGTTTTCATTTAACATTCAAGAGATTAAAGAGGGCTTACTAACGTATTTAGAAATACTTTAGTCAATTATACCAACTGTCAAGCAACAGAGTTCAAGAACTTTTTTGTGATATGACAATAACTAAAACAACCCAGTTCGCAACACAAAACTATCATAACTATAGTGTTTACTTAATGCCCAGCATGTGCACACCCCTGTGACGGACACGAGTGAGGTAACCTCCAAGAAACATTTATGCTACATGGAACTATAGTTCAATTTAGCAGACAAGAGTAAATTTTATTATTTTAAAAGTTGACGCAATCTTTTGAGTGCTGTTTTTCTGAAAAATTAACAGAAAATAACACTTGAGTACTTTAGCACATGATATCCAAAATTAGGCTCAAGTACAGCTCAAATGCAGTGCTAAGATGTCATCTAGTCACTGCTGAGCACACACAATGGCACCAAAATATTCAAATATCCTTGCTGCCTTCCAGCTATTCAAGTTAGAAACAGCTCAAAAAAAACCCCCAACCAACTAATTCTTGTCTTCAATGCTAAAGTGAAAAAGCAGGTGTGTGTACATCTGCACCTACAGACTTTCAGATGTATACAAACCAATCTTAATAAAAACTCAAATCACACAGAAATGCCCAAACTCTTCTGAAACAGTAAAACAGGACTCGCAAAACCTTAGACACAAATATGTGAATATGTGTATTTCATTGCTGTTTCCAAAACAGTTATTTGGATCATAGAAATAATTGGGGGAAATCACCAATGTCTCGTGGGTCGTTTTTTTTTCCCCTTTGCTAACTAGCAGCCAGTCAGTATTTTGTTATTATCCAAGAACAGAATTCAGAGTGCAGCCACCTGATTACACAGCTAGCTAGAGTCTGATTTCCTAATCAAAACACAGGTATTTCCCAAAACTCAAGAGAGCTGAAATAAAGACATTAAAGATTTGCTTCAATAATGTAGCATTTTCCCTTCTCCACATAAATATCCAGACCCCCCATTTCTGAAAGTGCAGAGAGGACAGTGGGCAGCAGAGAAGCTGAAGCCTTGGGACACAAAGAAGACTTCAGCCATGAGAAACAAGCCCCAAAACACCACCCCAAAACCAAACAAAAGATGGCATCTACAGAAGGAGGACAACAACCCACAGCCCCACAGGTGCCTCCCCTCTTTGCCATCCCCCTTGCCTGTATGTTTTTAGGGTGTCAAAACACAGTACCTTTGCCTTTTCCGGCAGTGCTGCTGCCAACAGAGGAGGATGCCTGGGAATCCTTTTTCAGTCTCTTGCTCTGAGGTCTGACGCTGGACCTGAGAAAATGATGCTGGTCCTGGCTCTGGGAGGGCTGGAGAGAGGCCGGGGCCGGTGACAAGTTGGGGTTCGGTGGGGGGCTGCTGGTAGTGTTGCTGTTAATGATCTTCTCTTCTTTCTTTGTGCTGCTGCTGCCTGGAGCTGCCTCTCCTCCTCCTCCTGCCCCTTCTTCTTCCAGGGACTCCTCATCTCCTCCTGCTCTCTTGCCCAGCTTTTTCACCCCTTCCTCCCCGCTGCTCTCTCCCAGTTTCACTGTCATCCTGCGGGGGAGGAGAGGGAGAAAAGAGGGGGGCACACAGTCAGGCCGGGGAGCCCCCCGGGGAGGCAGAGAAACCCCTGGGCTGAGAGGGGAGAAGTTTAGCTGCAGAAATTCCTCTCAACATGGCCGCCGTTGTTTGTTACTAAATCCCCTTTCGTTTGCTGTCCCGACCCAACAACCTGTGCCGAAGGCGGGAGGGGGAAAGCCCCGCCACAACGCCCCCCAAACCGGCCCAAACGGCAGCCGGGCCCCCCCGGTAGCCCCCCGTCTCCGTCCCGAAGGGCTCCGAGCCGCCTTTGGCCGAGAAATCGCCCGGCCAAACTCGAGCGTGTGGCAGCGCTCGCCAGCGCCGGAGGAGCGGCAGCCGCTGGGCCGGCGGAGCAGAACGGAGCAGGGAAGCGCTGCTCCCCCATCCCATCCCATCCCCCCCCTCCGCGGCTCCCGGGCCCGGGGCTCTCCTCTCTCCTCACCGCGGAGCCGCGGCCCGGCCCGCCGCGGGGGGGGGATCCATGCTCCTAGATGCGGCGGCGGCTTCTCCTCCTCTGTGTGTGTGTCTGGGGCTGGGACTGGCCGAGGCTCCCGAGGTTCCCGCTCCCCTCCGCCCCCACCCCGCACCTCCCCGCGCTCCTTCCCGCCGGGC
>VZRS01008386.1:3733-23121 GCA_013398055.1 Ifrita kowaldi
AAAAAAAAAAAATAGAGTAACTTTGTAAAGTCATATTCATGTCAAAATTAGGTCTCTAAAGACTTGAGTGTAAAGACTTCTGATTGTTGCAATCTTTCCATGTCTTTTTACTGTGCTAATGAGAGCTGCAGCATTGAATCCAGGAGGTAATAATGCAATGAAGCCACCTCCCACTTTATCTTATGTCTAACTCAGCCGTGTTGCAGATCAGTAATTCCCTCCCTCCTCTGTAATGGAAAGCAAGGCAGCTCCTTAAACTGATAGTCTCAGTGGCTTTGGTTGAACCTGCAAGGAAAGAAGCCTGCCTTTGGCATTTTTCAGCAATGACTTAAATATCTGTGAGCCATGTTTGTTTGTCTTTGGGTTAAGAAAACTGAACAGATAGATACAAGAGCTGGGATCAATTTCTGGCTGTGCTGGAGGCTTCCTTTGTGCTTGGTAAAAAGGAGATAATCCTCCCTCTACACAAGAGTGGACAGTCTTCCCAGTTCAAGGTATGCAGGAACTGTGTATTGGGATGCATTCATGCAGAATCAGAAAAGACGGTTTTCGATTTTCATTAGGACGGCTAGATACTTCCAGAATAAAGGGATTCTTTGCAATTTTATTATGCTTTACAAATTTAGTTATTAAAAGCCCTCAGACCACTAAAGGAAATTACTAGACACTTCTCCCAGTATTTCCTATCAGTTCTAAGATTCACCAAAAATTAAGTCATACAATAAGGTGGTTAATTGTTACAAGCTGACTTGGCAATGGTCTTCCAGAGAGCTCTACTTTTATTTTTAGAGGACTATATAGAAGAAAATATCCATCACTGGTTGCATTCTTGTGTTCTATAAGTTTGTGTTACTTCATTATGTAATTATTTGTTATCTGTTTTCTCCAGTAAGAAATAGAATATCTTCAGTACCGAAGATTCTCGTAGGAAGGTTGTGACCCCTGAAAATTCAGAACAAAATGTTCTACTTTGGCTGATTTGAACCAAAGATTGAGCTTTTTATTTTGTCGAACTACGTCAAAATGCTTTTTTCACAACTATTTGTTCTGAAACAACCTGTCTTACTTATGATACAGTGCCTCATGAGAAATGTATCTCAATGCTCTATTAATTTCCAGGCTATTCTTTGAAGGATAGAATTTCCCATCATGTGTCTCGATCTCTTTCTGATCAAATAATCTGCTTTGTCATGGGAATTTCACAAGGCTGTGTGCCCCCGGGGAGGTGTAGCATGCTGTACAAGAATGATTTATAGCACAAACTGCGGTTACACATACTGTACCTACAACCCCATAGGCAAAGTACCACTATAGAGAAATATAGTTTAACATTAAACTTACTTAAAATTGATTGTATTTTGATCACCAAAATTGAGATTTTTTTAAAACTTTTGTCCAACTTTGGGGTAAAACAAAGCCTGAAAGACTTCTATTTCCCATGAATTCTTCAGTATGACTTCATGCATTCACTGCTTTTAAGGTGTAAAAAAAATAATATATGCAGACTTAGGAATGATATTTGGAAATGAGATGAGGAGCAAAAAAATAGCAGTAGCCTTATGTTACAGCCATAGCAACATTTTTCAATATTAGAGTAAGGCCAAGTCAGTCACATTCTAGAGAGGAGAGCTAGCTATTACTGCAGGTGTCATTACTAATTACCATGTCACTATGCAGACATGGAACAGTTAAGAGCTATCATACAGCTTCCTCTTACACAACACACTGAAAAGGCTTTTGCTTCCATTCTATTCACTCCTAGCCCAGATAAGCTGATTTAATTAGATTCTTAGTAATATTTTAGTTCAGAAATTACTTTATTCATGCAGAATGATAAAATTTCATGAGTTTTGCCTTAAGCATAAACTCAAGATTTGAATGTCAACACTTTACAGAGGTCAATATATATTGAGGGGAAAGTAGGTGATACATACAGGAAAGATGAGCCTATGGCTCTGTTTTTCTACAAGCCGTCCCCATCCATGTCCTGAATAACCTGTGTTGTGCCTGCCCATTGGACTGCCTCCCTGACCTAGTCTCTTCTTAGGACAGAGCAGATGTTCTTTCAGGGGATTTAATTAATTTTTTTTGTCTTTCTTCAGTGGTTTTTATCTTACAGTCAACCAACAAGGAGGGATAAGCTGTGAGGCCAAAAGCAGGCAGGTAAGACAGAAGAACATCCTAACATCATTCATCATGTCTAATAAGGACTGCTTAACTATAAGATATCAAGGACCACAGATCTCAGTCTGAGTTGGGGGGAGCTATTGGGAGAATGTGATATCCATGGATAAGGTGTATATTTTTTCTCTCATGAGGCCTTCATCTGAAAAGTCCTAGGCTCACCTTCTTCACTGGCATGATTTCATTTTCTTCTGCTGAAGGAGTAGAGGTTTCTAGGATGGGTTTGTACTCTGGAAGTTATGGTATAAGATTATTAGGTGACTGTAATTCTGCTTGACCTAAATGCAAAACTTCTCCCTTGTTCTCACCTACTTTCCTGATCTGTTGAATGCAGGGAATCCAAAGGGAAAAAAAAATAATAGGAAAGGAACCAGAGGCCCAAGTCACCTCACAGCTCTTCATGTCCACAGAAGAGTATTTTGGAAGCCCAAAATATTATTTATCAGTGTTTCCATATCTACACTTTGTGTTTATTGGGTTCACAAGCAGAAGATGCAGTTCAACAATTAGTGATTTAATCTTGTCTCCTGTTAGTAAGAGATTGCTAAGGCTAAAACGCCCTATCTTACCTTAAGTATGTAAGGCCACATTTTACTTAGCAAAGGTGTACTTAGATGTTTAGTGAAAAGAGTCCCAATTAGCACCACAGTTGGTTTACAAATAATTTTTTATTTGTTTGTTTATGTTCATTAGGTTTTCTGACAGATTTCTAAAGGGCATTATTTCCCCCAAAGTATCTTCCAGTTTGGTAATGAGATTCTGTGTTTCTAATGTTGGGAACAAAAAACTTGCACAGATCAGGAAACATAAATACCGTGCCTCCCTATTACTATTTCTGTGACATCTTGAATATGGAGAAAACAAACTCTAATAAATGTCAAGCTCTCTAATGAGAAACTTGTCAGGAGGGTCTTATCATTAGAAAAAAAGGTGGAGACTCTAACCATGAGTGAAATGACCTGTGTTGCACTATCCAGAGATGTAAAATTTGTCCAAGTCATGAGGTGGACATGGGGACCTGAGCAGTTTATTGCCACTTGGTTGGTAATAAAGGTTGGATGGCTTAGTCTTGGTAGCAGTACATTGGCATGCTCTTGCCCCACAGAAACACAAGACAATTCAACTTACTTTGGCCTAAAACAAAAGCTAGTTAAGGTGTCACAGCCGGTGTTTGCCTGGTTTTAGAGTACAGCCACACCAGCCACTGCCTCTTACCCAACTTGTGATAACCTGTCATGTTCTGCCCGTTTGATTTTTTGGTGACCTGCTACTGCCTATATCGCCTATAAACACAGCACCATTAAATTCATCGTTAAGTTCTTTACTTAACACCCTAGCCAGTGTTTCACAGTGCTAGGTTTTTATTTTGCAGCATTTGTGTTCACTGAGTCCTGGAAATGTGAGATATTGAGGAAATCACATCAGCAGCCAGTTTGTGGTATAACATTCTATTATGTATGTGCTGCTAGGGGAAAAATTGTATTAAGCCTCACTTTCTAATCTTATTTTTTACATTTTCAAGGATTTTATAGTGAATCCACAACTTCTGTTGGCACATGAGTAGGAAATAATATACAACTAGCAGCTGATTCTAATTCAAATTAAGCTCAGTTTGCTGCTAGAAAGTCTGTTTTATGTTACTACACAAATTACAGGATGTCAGTAACCTCTATGTTCTCAATTTGGATGGATATCCTTTTACTGAATAAGCCAGAAGAAACTCATGTTAGAATTTACGAGCAGAAGAATAATCTTCTGAAAGGATGTTTTCTCCTTCTTTACTGAGACAATTTTAAGCAGAACAGAAAACTGTAGAAGTTTTTCTTTTCTATTTATTTTTATAGATAAAAAAGCCCCTAGCATTTATCTTATGGAATTCAGGTATCTTCTGCTGCTCGTAGGCATGCGTTACCCTAGCTTTCAGAAGAGCAGCAAGTGTGTTATTTCAGTGTTAGAAGAGGAAGTGACAACTACAGGCACTGCACATTTTCATCTGATTTATTCCTATCTCATCCTCATGAAATGATCAAATATATACCTTACAGCTCACAGGTATAGCACACTTGGAGTCCAGTAAACAGCGTCATAACTTCTTGGACATGTATTTCCTCCTCCAGAAACTCTTGCAAGTATTCAGCTTCTGTCGCTGCTCTCAAACACATTTAGTGTATGATGCTAAGCCCAGAGAAATCAATATTCACAAATATTCACAAAATTTTGGATATACTTGAAACTATTACGTACCAAAATATCACACCTGTATATGTTGGAATGAGAACATAAAGTAATATATTACAATTGTGGCTTTTTTATTAAAAAAACAGGGATTAAAATTTATTTTAATCAGATTTGCTCTATCTATATCTTCAATGGTTCTGCAGCAGATGATGGAACCCAATTCATAGTGCCTACTTTTAAGTACAGGGGCTTAGAGGGTACTGCTATTGATTTATGAAATGTAAAGGCACTTATTTTCCATTTCTTGTTGACATGTATTGCCTTATTCTATGACTAAACTACACTTTGAGCTTCCCACAGTGATATGGTTTGGCAACTTTGTCACTCAGGCTAAACTTTTTCCTTATTTAATGAAATCAATCTTTTGGTCTTTTCTCTAGTTTGACAGATTTCTGTTTTGAGGGGGGGAAATGTAAGAAAAATAAACTATTTTTAGTTCTTCTTTGCAATTTCCTTCTCTCAAACTGATATCAACAGTTTAGTTCAAAAATCTGCATATCCCTCTAGGCCTGTTTAATATGTGAGCTGATGGATAACCTTCAATGATAAAAAAAAAAAATTCACTGCAATGCTTCCACCCTATACAAACATTTGCTACTGATCTTGATAGGTATGTGTAAGGTAAAGTTCATTTTGGGCATAACAAAACCTGTTGACACAGGATAGCATGGTGTGTGATACTCCTTTTACAGTGTGAGGGCTGTGAAAAGCAGTTATTTCTCTACAGATTAGCAAATACAGATACAATAAAGTGAAGAACAGAATCATTCTCAGGTGCCACTCCTGGTGCTGCAACTGATTGTGCCTTGTGTCTCCAAAACTTTGTTATGAGCCATTATATCTTTTGAAGTAGGTGGCTAGAGAAACCATACTCCCTAAAGGTTCCCCAAAGATTCACCATCTGTCAAAAGTGAGCCACTCTGCCACCTTTATAATTAACTGGTACCTTACTCCTACATTCTCACACCTACTGTAACATACTGTTCTTGAGAATAAGCGTACTGCCACACTCATATCAACTCCTCTTCTAAGACATTGCTATTATGTACCATTATAAACCAAGACAAAATGCAAATGTTTACTCTAGGAAAAATAATAATGACATCCCAAAGGAGTACATAAGTAAACATCTTTCATGGTTCCTTTTTTACCAACCAGGTCCCTGCTAGAGTTTTCAGAAAGTCCAGTAATGTCAAGCTGCAAGAATCTCAGCTTTTCCCACATGCTCACGCTCACTGGTTCACCCCAAAGGTTAGTTATATCCATGTATTACCAGCAAGGAATACAAGTTATTAGTCTGCCAAGAGATCAACAAATGCCAGTACAATTTTAAATAAGCAGTCAAGCTCTTAATTTGTAAAAGCCATGTACTGATTTATTTGAACAAGATCAAAATAATCTTCTCAATAATAGTTACCTGATCTCAAACGAATTTGTAAAAAAATCAAAACCTACCTGAATCTACAGTGGGCTTTGGATCCTCTGGAAGGTAAAATGCTGTGAGTCCTTATGGCAGCTGCAGCATGCCTTGTCTGTGTTGTGCCTAGAGCGAAGGGAGCCTGCAGAACTGTGAACCTACACCTTTTATTAATGCTCTACTTGCTAAGATATCTAGATGTAATGCCACCAGATTATTCTGGGGAGAGGAAGATACATTAATCTTTAGCAATGTGACCCAAAATGCAATGTGGCTACTTCCACTTCAGCAGTAGTCCCCACAAGAGGGGAAAAGAAAGGAAGATAATTATTAAAAACAAGATCATATGATAGCTACAACAAGATAAAAGTGGTAACAAGATGGTGATGTAAATAATTTTGATGTTTCCACTACAGCATCACTGAATGGCTGGTGTTCTGGGAAAAGGATCCAGTGGAGATTCTGCTTAATTTGGGGTTTGGTACAGAAGAACCTGATGTCTGCACAAAAATCCCTCCTCGGTTCCTCAGTGGTGTTTCTGTAGCAAAAGGATTTGATGTCCAAGCCTTTTTGAAAGCTCAGAAGAAGCAGATGGACATTGAGAAGGCAAACCTATATGGTAAGGAGAAATATTTTGGCAAAAGGGGAAATTTTAGCCATAAATAGTGTGGGAACTGAGAGGGTAGAGAAGAAGAGGCTTATGAAAGAAAATTCATGAAAAAGAGATGTATTTAGGAGACATTGAGGAACCTTATGTAGCCCTTTGTGGCAATGATACTTCCTGATGTGACTGAAGTACTGTTTAGTTCTACTCAGCTATGGACTCCAATTTATATGCTGAAGCTACAAAATTGTGGCATTTCAAAACAAAACTTCACGTCCTCTGTAAGACCTACCACACAACCAGAGGTAGTCCTTGGTGTTGCAAAGGTTGCAGAATTAAATGCCTCCATTGACTCAGCCACTTCATTGGCAGTACATTAATATGTACCGACTATCACTGGTGATGTAAGTCAATAGAGAAGATATGAAATTCAGTCAGGTCAGACATGGGCCTACATTCCTTTTTACCCTTGATGGATCCCTCTCATAGGGCAATGTGCAGAGCAGATGACACAATATTAACTTCCCATGACTAGAGGTGCCAGAGCTTGTGCATTAGACTCTAACTAGAACCTAACAGTTTTGTGGTTCAAATATGCACTAAGGGTAGATGAGTATCATATTTTAAGTACAAAAAAATTGCACCATTTAAAGCACATGGTCTTGATTTTTATTCATTGAGATGCTTTTAGTTCTCATTTCGTGTATTTTGCTGTTGAGAAATGAATACACCCTAAAGATATTACTGTATTAAAACAGCACTGCTAATCCACTGGTATATCATCCATCTGAAAACTCCCTTTTTGACATCATATTCCCACAAGTTGCAGCACAGGATAGCCAGATGGCTCTTGAAATCTTTTGTTTACTGAAGATGCTCAGGGAAGCAGGATCTCTCACATAGCCCATGTATTGTTTAGAAATGTACCAAGCAAGAAGTAAGGATGGAATGAGAATTGAAAGGGAAATGTCAAAGCATTGTGGAAAATGTGTTCCCCCCCACTCCCCCCACCAGCCCCTCTCTTTTTATAGCAAACCCCATGCGCACATTTCAATATTCACAGCAAACTGATGCATCAAACAGGTTTCACAGCTCTCACTTTATTTCTCTCCTTAGAGAGAGGGAAGACAGGGATCAGACCTAATCGGTATGAGTGGATGGAGATGTATTTGATGAGAGGACTCTTAAATGGATAAGAAATTGGTTGGATGGATGCATCCAGAGGGTAGAAGTGAATGGCTCAGAGTCCTGATAGACTCTGGGATTCAGTGCACCTTCAGCAAATTTGCAGATGACACCAAGCTGGGTGGTGCAGTTGACACACCTGAGGAACAGGATGTCATCCAGGGGGACCCAGACAAACTCAAGAAGTGGTCCTATGGGAATCTCATGAAGTTTAATAAAACCAAGTGCAAGGTGCTGGCCCTGGGTCGGGCTGGGGGATGAACAGATTGAGAGGAGCCCTGCCAAAAAAGAATAGGGGGTGTTGATGGATGAGAGGCTGGTCAGGACCCAGGAATGTGTGCATTCAGCCCAGAGCGCCAAATGTGTCTTTGACTGCATGAAATGAAGTGTGGCCAGCAGGGTAAGGGAGGTGATTGTGCCCCTCTGCTTTGCTCTAGTGAGATCCCATCTGGAGTGCTGCATCCAGCTCTGGGGTCCCCAAGCCAGAAAGGACCTTTTAGAGTGAGTCCAGAGGAGGGCTACCAAGATGATCAGAGTGATGGAGCTTCTAGAAAGAAAACAGAAAATGCTATGATGAAAAGCTAAGAGAGTTTGGATTGTTCAGCCTGAAGAAGAGAAGGCTTCAGAATGACCTAATTGCTGCCTTCCCTTCAGTACCTGAAGGCACTGACAAGAAGGATGGAGAGGGACTTTTTTATAAGAACATGTCAGGATAAGGGAGAATTGCTTCTAACTGAAAGAGAGTAGGTTTAGATTAGATGTTAGGAAGAAACCCTTTACTGTGGCATTGGTGAGGCACTGGAACAGGTTTTCTAGGGAAGTTGTGGATGCCCCATCCCTGGAAGTGTGCCAGGCCAGCTCATATGGAGCTCTGAGCAACCTGCTGCACTGAAAGATGTCGCTGCCCAGGGCAGGAGGATTGGAATTAGATAGTCTTTAAGGTTCCTTCCAACCCAAGGCATTCTATGATCCTCTTGTGGTGGAGGGAGACTTAGAAGGTAGAGAACTAGAAGGGAATGAGAGCAGAGAAAAAGCCTTTGAGGGAAGGAGTTTGCATAGTGTAGGTAGACAGACAGTAAACAAGGTGTGATTTAATGACTTGTCCTGTAGTCATCCTCAATGTACAGAGTTTTACAATTGTAAATCTTCTGTACGGTCTTCTACAGTCCCTGTAATGTCAATGAAAAGAATAGGTGCTTTTGAACGTCTCCAGAAAAATACTGCTCTCTGTAAATTAAGTAGAAGGTTCAGGTCCAGAGATGTTCCACAGCATTTACCTCTCCATGAACTATTTAGGGAATTCCAGACTCCTTACTGTTGGAGAAACACTTCACCAGAGCATTGGAAAGAAAGTACCAGAATAAGGCAGACCATGTGCCACTTTTGGAGTTTTAAGACTGTATTGAAACCCTGATTCCAGAGATGGTGGTATTGGATGAATTCAGTTATTGTCACCCTGTTTGGTTTACTATCATGGAACCATTTCAATGCTAATGCACTCTAAATCCCTCTCATTTGCCTCTAGGAAGAAAAAGAAGAAATTTCTTAATCTGAGTTAGTGAATGCTTGAGAGGTTTTCTTTGTCAGTTTACTTTTTAATATTCTCTGAGTCAGCAGAGAAAGTTAGTTGATTTATTATGATATGTGTTATTCTGAAAAGGGAAGAGAAAGGTTATAAGTAAAAGATGGAAGACAAGAAAGCTGGGGGGAAAAGGGAGAGGGAGGTGAGGGAGGCTAAGGACTTCCATAGTGAAGTGATGCCTCTTCATTTTTATATTTAATTCATTTCCTATTGCAGTCCTTTTCCGTTTCTGTCTGGCTCTTCCAGGAATATAGTTTTCTAGGCCTCCTTCACTGCAGATTAGATGTTTTAAAAAAGGAAGCATGGATTGCTGTAGACTTATTAATTAATTTTACCCTCACTTGGTGCTGTTTCCTCAGAATTGTCAGTTTCCAAGAGATTCTGTTCAGAAAATAAATGGGTGTATTTTCAGAAACATCAGTCACCCTTTTAATTTCTCAGCCACATCCAAATGAAAAGCTTATCCCCATCATTTGGCATGGATGAAAATTTTACTGACCTCATTAGAAGTGATACTAGTGACTTCCTACTTGAAGAAATAGTCACTTAACAGTCAGAAATTTTAAGTGAAAAGTAATTGTATTTCTAAATATGTTGATCCCCAAATTCTTTGAAAACTTCAAGTTTCTGAACATCTCAGTTCAGAAATGTTGAAATGTTTCAATCTGATGCTTAGTAATAAAAGAACCCCAACCCACCATATTTCAGTATCACCTTTCTATAATTCCATATATAAATTTTCTTGAGGTGTGGTGTCTTGTTTCTGTGGATTTTTCACACTCATTTCTGTTTGTCTTGGCTGCTGCAAGCCCCTCACTGGAACTGTAGTTCAAGTCTCACCACTCTCTGTGACATGAGTATATTAGGTATTATGTTGGTTTAACACAGCCTGGTTTTTTTGGTGGGGGGGCAGAGGAAAGCCACAGAGGTGGCTTCTGTGAGAAGCTGCTAGAAACTTCCGCTAGGTCCAGCAGAGCCAATCTCTGACAGCTCAGAAAATGGACACCCTGCTAGCCCAATTAGGCTGGTAACGCCTCTGTGATGACATATTTAAGAAGGAAATCAAAATGGCGCAGGTTTTTTCCCAGGAGTGGCGAGGCACTGCAGCTGGGACCATCCGATACCAGGCCCAGCCATGCAGCCACTGCAGCCGTGTGTCCACTGTGATCTTGGCACGGCCAGCAGCGAACTTTGCCTGCCTGGCTGCTTCTAGCCAGCCACATCGCAGACAGAAAGGCAGGGGTGGTGGCAGCAGCTTCTCCTTTTCAGTGCCCCACATGAAGAGAAGCATTGAATGATGCCAACACAGCACAGCCCGCGCAGTGGTGAGCAATTCCCTGACACAGAATCTAGACAAGATCAAGCTCTCAGCACTGTGGGATCTTACAAAATTCTTTGAACTGGGGGAATTTGTTGGCAATGGTATTTACGAGCAGCAATTTTTTCCTCTTAGTCAGAGAAAGAGGAGGAAATGAGAACATTTGACAGAAGACAACATGGCGACACCAAGATCAGTGGGAAGGAAGAGGGGGAGGAGTGCTCCAAGCATCAGAGTCAAGATCTCTCTGCAAACCGTGGTGAGGACTGTAATACAACAGCCTCCCCACAATCCATGAAGTCCATGGGGTCATACAGAGATCCACTCACAGCCGGTGAGAAAAGGTGCTCATGCCAGAGCAGGTGGATGCTAAAAAGCTGTAATCTAGTGAGGAACTCAGAGAGAGAGGGCCCTTGCTTCCAGAGATAGAGAAAGAGGGCCCTTGCTTCCAAACTAGAACAGCTTCTCCTTAAAACATTACACCCCATGAACTAAGGACCCACGCAAAACAGTTTTGGGAAAACTGTTTTGCCCGTGGGACAGACTCACATTACAGCAGGTCAGGCGGGACTGCTACTCGTGAAATTAAAACCATGTTGGAGAAGTTCATGGAGAACTGTCTCCCATAAGAGAGACTCCCTGGCATAGCAGAAGAGACTCCTCTCCCTAAGCGAACTGAAGAAAGATTTTGAGTGAAGAATTGACCAAAACTCCCATGCCCTGTCTCCCTGCGCTGTCGGTGGGAAGGAGGGAGGGGCTGGGGTGGAAAAAAGTGTTTTAAAGGCTTATTTTATTCCTCATTATCCTCCTTTGTTAATAATAAATTTACTTTATACCTTTAAGTTTAAGCCTGTTTTGCCCTTAGAGTGTTTTCTCCTAATCCTTATCTCAACTCATGAGCCCTTTGGTTTTTTTCCCCTCCTCTGCTCAGCTATAGCAGAGGAAAATGAGTGGATGGTTTTTTGTGTGTGCCGGGCATTTGGCCAGTGTCAAACCATGTCAGGTATCATTCCCCATGATACATTGTTGTCCTGTGACTGCCACAGGTCAGTTAGAACAGAGCAAATACATGTCATCCACTCCTAAAAGAGGAAGGAAATGTAAATTGCTAAATGCAGTCTGTGAAGCACAGCTTTGATTCAAGCAAAGGTAGTATTGCCAAGACTTGAGTTGAAACAATCCAGAAAAGATATTTTAATTTATGACAAAGTAGAGAATGCTGAAATTTCATTTTTACTTCTCCTGAGAAAAACTGAGCAATTTCAGATGTCTTGATTTTCCCACTGAAAAGTTAGATTTTTTTAAATTATTATTATTATTATTTTCATATTCTGCCATTTGTTGTGAAAAAAGCTTGTTGATTGAAAATCTTTTGCTGGCTCTAGAAATGTTCTTTGTTTCTTCAACCCATTGTGGGCCTACTGAAGACTTTCCAAATCTTTCAAGTAAATAACTATATTGGCCTGTGTAATACCAGATCTAAGGAAGGAGGAAAAAAACTGTAAGTTTCCCCTCCTAAATTATAAAATGGTTGATCATAAAGTCATTAGAAATCCTATAAAAGATACAGATGTTATTGAAGATTGATTGATCCTGTTTACAGCATGACCATTTGCTGTTTTGGCTAAAGTTTCTAGCAAAAATGAATCCATATTTATGTTGTTTAATATGTTATCTGTGTTACCATTTTAGACTGTTTTTCAGGGATTAAAGAGACCTTTTCAGCCTCTTGCTCATTTGAGATGCAATACTTGGGGAACATCCCTAGAAACGGAAGGGACTGCTTGCTTGGAGAGAAACAGTCCATGAAACGAGGCTATCCTGACATAATTTCTTCATGAACTGAGTATTTATTACATTGCACGAGTGAGGTGTTTATTTTTATGTTGTTTATTTATAATTTGTCTTGTTCAGTTTCCTCTTTAAGTGTCTCAAGCTCTTTGAAATCATTTACAAAATCTAAGCAGTGGGTAAAAAAAATTTAAAGCACAGCAAGTTTTGTTCTGGTTCAAATCGAAGAATGACTGGACTGCTGTGCCACTGTCAGTCAAAGGAGATTAGTACTTGGCATGTTTATGGTGTGATGTAGTGGGACCCAGATGAAATACTGAGGATAAAATATGATTTATATGGAGAGTATGTGGTAGTACAATGGATGTACAAACCAAAAAATTATTTACTCTGAGACCCTAACACAAACGGAAAGTATACAACACTGTGTAACATGCAGTGATAGATCTGATAACTCTGTTAAACAGTATCAAGTGAAACCTTATTTTAAAAAGTGGCCAAGTTTTCCTCCAGTGTTAAAATATAGGCAGGGGCAAAGACAGAAAGGAGTATTCTTGAAATATAGTAACTATCAGGAAATACATTTCTTGGTATTTGTCCTCGATGCTAAGGACCAACCCATATCCACGTTAAATATCCCCTTCTTCTCTAATTGTCAGTGAAGCAGCTTTATCAACAGCCTGCATGCCAACTGCATAGAGAAAATGTGGCTGCTCTCTAAGTGAAACAACAGCCGAGAAAGTTAGCATTTTGCCATCTATTGTCCTCAGGAGAAGCTCTGGTGACATATTCGTTGCCTCAGGAGATAGGTACTGACACAACATGCAAGCAAAGGTGTTGTGTTCTTTTGTATAAATAGCTTCATAGTACTGTAGTGATGGAAATCTCCAAGATCCCTTAGATAAAACATTATTGGTTTATCTATATATATATTGTATCAGGGAAAAAATGCCCCAGAAATTACAGGAGGTTAGTACAATGTAAAAAAATAGGGAACTTCTATGAGTTTCTGCGGGATAAGTGTTTTGCTTTGTACTCCTGTGAAAATGAGAACATAGTTTTTCATCATCAATTTTTATCAGTTAATGACTATATGCATTTTACAGCTATCCTAGACAGCTGGCAGCTGTAAACTTTTGAGGTCAGACTTAAATAACTTTATTCACATGATTTTTAATATGTCCTGAAATATGGCATCCAAGCCTGGCCAAGACAACTGGAGAATTTCAGGCTGGATTCTGTAACCTTTTTTCACAGAGCAGTATTTAGCTGCACTTGACCCAATGAATTCAACATTGAGTGATTTTCTAATATAAAGAACTACACACTGATGTCTCTATGTAATCTGAACCCATCCTTTGGAAGCAAATGGAAAAATGTAGCCATTTTTGAATGAAATAATTAGTATGTGTCTTGGCAATAACAAGTTTGAATAATCATTGTACCTGGTTATTTAAAATTATGAGTTTTAATAACCATGTTGCCTCCCATTCTGCCAAACTTATGAAGTACTTGACCACGTAGCCAGTGGCCTCTCATCTTTGCTGACCCATGTCAATACCAAACAGACCAAAGCACAGGACACTGGTAGGGATGACACTAGTCTGCTGGATGCTGCAAAACTCAGACCTGCAATCACACAATTAAAGTGGAAAGGAATAAGTCAGCTCCTGTAAAGGGCTTCTCAGCAACCAGTGCTAATGTCCCGTCCCGGTTTAAAAGACAGAGGTCTGCTAAGGAAGGCGGGAACCTTCCTGGAATGGAAAGATGACCCCCTCCATCCAAATTATTATGATTTCGAAATTATGGGGCTTTCAGGCAAAAAATATGGGAAAAAGAATAGCAATTCTTTACTAAACTATATATATAACAAGACAAAACAAACAACAATAACAACAGCAACAACAAGACAAAGGAAATCCAATAGCAGCCTTTCCGCGTTGGTGTAGTTACGACCCCATCAGCAGGGAACAACGCTGTTGGCTCACGTTGAGGCAGAGAAGGTGCAGTACCTCCCTCGCAGCTTCAGGGGGCGCTCCGATGGAAGAGCGGGACCTCCCTGGTGGTGATGGCAGCTCAGATGAGGGAGAGGGAAGAAGGGTCATCTCCCCCATGCGAGTGGTGATCGGTCTTTGGTACCACTAATTGCAGCCGGTACATGCTGGGAAGGGAGGCAAGGCTTTATCGCAGTGTCACACTACCGTACAGAGAAAGGGTCCGGCGGGGGTGCTGCTCTGGCTCCAAGCAGCCATCCATGTGGCAGATCCAGGGGGGAAGGGCGAGAAGGGACACCTCCCCCATGCACCCACATAGGCTGTGCTGGTCTCTCTCGGTGGGGGAAGCTGGTGAAGTCTGTGGCAGTGGAGCAGCTGGGATTCTCTCTCTTGCAAGCAACAGGTGTACAAGCTGGCAGCGGGCAGAGCTCCATGGCAGTGTTGAAAATCGCTGCACAGGTGAGGTCTAAAGCGAAGAAAAAAACACACAAATGTCTCTGCTCCCAGCTGGGCAAAAGACTGCCCACCCCCCAGCTAAGAAACTGCCAGAACCACCCCACTTCCCCCCCTCCCCCAGAATCATTCCAACAGTATACCAAGGCACTCGGCCACATCTTTTGTATCTTAAATGCCCATCATTCATTCCCTCCTGGGCGTCAACTGCCCCTTCCTCGCAGCATCCCCCTTTTCAGGTAACAAATGGGAGAAAATTCACTGGAAAAACCAAACCCACATCAGCTACTGAAACAGGGCTTGCTGGCACTTGGGGAAGCCAACTTGCTCATATCCCCCAAGAAAAAGCAACCCTATTCTTGTGCAGATATTGTTGGGGGGGGACGGTACAGGCACACATTTTGGGTGTATTAAATTGGGCTGTCTGACCCACCAACAAGTCCCTGAAAACAAATGTGCCTTGCCATATCTTACATCCCAGTGCTGGCTGATGCCATCAGAGTGGGCTTCATTGCATCTAGCTGCAGAACAGCCCCACCTTTCTCCTGCGTGTAAAGTGCCTGCCATAGACAGGCCAAGAAAGGAGCCTCCATTTCTGGTGGCCCACATTCTCAAAAAAGTGGCTGACCTAAACTGCAAGCTGCCGGATTCATTTGAAATCTAAGAGGTAAGGTGGATTTTGTACTGTATCTCCATTCTATTTACAGTAGAAATTTGGATTCCCTTTTTCAGGATGGAAGCTAGAGTAAATATTTTCAACAAACACCATGCATCAGCATTATGGGGAAAACTAGTAGAATTCACACTACTCATTGGGGGTTTGATTATTTTAAATCGTCTTTGTGTTAGGATATTGTTGAAGAAGTTACCACTGAAGTTACTGAGATAGGATTCATTCAACCAGTATGATAGCGTAAGATGCCAGTATTTCTATGCAGCACTAGGTGTTGGGTTTTTTAATAGAAGGAAGTTGCAGGACACTGATACATATGGTAAAGAATATTTTTACAGATCCAGTCATTAACCAGGGTTGATTTTTTTTTCCTATCTTTCTTTTTTCCCCCCAGCTCATTTCCTAGTGTTCCCCTAGTTCCCCTTTTTCAGAAGATTTCATGGCAAAATTAGCCTTACTTTATTGCAGTGTTTGAAATAATCTATCACTCTGTAAACTGAGCATACTAAAACCCAAATAAAGCATTGGGAAAGTTTAGGCTAAGGTGGTAGCATTCTTCTCAAGGAAAGGATATTTATCTTTTCAAGTCCTTCCAAAGGTGTATTTTTCGGTGATTGGGTTGGTGCAGCTTTTCTCTCAGTAGAGCTGATTCAAGAGTTGGAGGATGGACCTAATTATCAGCCTCAGTGGGAAATAAGAGTGTCTTTTACAGATGTGCAGCACTGCAAATTTATAGTCCTGGAGCAACCTGTATGTCTTTCTAAAGCACTTAGCATGCTGAACTTGCAGCTCTGTGACTAGAAGTTCACACAAAAATGAGGGCACTGACAGAGCAGTAAACACAGGTGATCATAAACTCCGCAGTTTGATGTCTAAGACAATTTGGCAAATGCTGTATTCTCAAATTAGATAGGGTATATATTGTTTAACTTCTGAGTATTCTCTACCACATCATTAAATTCAGACCATATACTGTTTGAAATCATGAGGCCACCTAAATTTTTAGTCTGGCAATGGCCACTAGCAGATGTGTGGGGAACAGAATAACAGGCACATATAGAGTGATCCTTCTCTTTTATTCTAGAGTTTGAAAATGAGAATTAGAGACCCCCTTCAGCTACAGACTGCATGGAGAACACATCCAACATCAATGGTCATGAGTTACTTCTATCTAATAAATCCCCTCCTCTCTGAAGTTTTTTTTCTGAAAGAGTTTATGCAGCACCATGACATGATGTACTCATTGATATTATGAAAAAGTCAAATGGGTCTAGAGTAAAAAAAATTCTGACCTTATATATACTCTTTGTCAAGAATATTTTCTTGGATTTCTTCTGCTAAGTAATTTTTTTTTTCTTAGAGACATTTCTCTGAGGTTGTTCAAACAAGATTATTAGTGTATTAAAACCTTTATGAATTGATTAGTTTGACCAAAGCTTGGAAAGGTTTTGAGACTATTGTAAAGAGAAGACTACCAAAAGGGAACAATCTGAAAGATGTTATGTTTTCACCTTGAAACATCCAGAAATTTTTTTTACTTGTTTTTTGCTTCTGCTCCTAATTTTCCGAACATTAAAAATCATTACCATCAGTAAGAATTGTTCCTCCTCTATTTTCAGGTTCAGAGTTTTGAGGATGAAAGTCTATGTGGAAATGCTCCTGACACCAGCTGAGTGTTAAGAAATATTTTGGCTATTTTAATTTTTAAAACACTTCCCAAGTAGCTGCTTTTAAAGTTTAGCCAAACAATACATTGTCCCTCTCTGCCCCCATCATCTCTGGCATTTGAATGCATCATTCCAGGCATGGTAGTTTAGAAGATATGACTTGATAAATCATAGGGCTGTAAAATACACTTAGCATGTCAAGGAGATTCAAGGAGTGCACATGAAAAGGGTATATCTCACATGCACAGCTTTGAGTGTGTAGGGTCCCAGTCTCATGCTTTAAGCCGACCTCTCTTCCAAGCAACACAAAAGCTGTGTTTCTGTTTAGTAAATTATTTGTCAGACTCAGATGATGCTTTATACACCAACTCTCAGATCCTTATGAGATAAGTATAGGAGACTGAAGATAGTAGCTCTGCAGCTATTCTGTACCCAACTCAAACAGGACCACTCAACCAGAACTCTCTGGTGGCAGCATGGCCTCTACCCCATCATCTGCATCTACTATATCACATAGACTATCAGCACGTGAACTGACATAGCAGCAAACCATATTTTGGAAAATAAGTTATTTGAGGAGCCTATTAAAAGATTAAAGGCAGTGCTGTTGGATCAGGTGTTACATGATCATTTGGCATAATCTGAGTTCAGATCCTGAGAAGCATTTGCTGGCAGGAATGGTGGTATTGGGGAAACGGCTGTTCAGTCTCCAAATCTGGAAGTACCTGTCATTACTTTCTAGAGACGCTTCCTATTCAATGTTTAGAGAAGGACTGGTAGGTCATAGGTTTTTTAAATGGGATATAAATTTAATGTGAAAGAACTAATAAGTAGCAAGGGACAAAGGTGGGCTACATTATATTACTTTTGTGGAGCCTGCACAATTAATATTTAGCAACCCAAGTTCCTACACAGGTATCTGTCCTAGTTTAAAAGATAGGTGTCTGCCAAGGAAGACAGGAACCTTCCTGGAATGGAAAAGACAATCCCCTCCCTCCAAATTATTATAACTTTGAAATTATGGTGCTTTCAGGTGAAGATATGAGAAAAGGAGTTCTTTACTAGTTCTTTATTAGAATATATACATATATACATATATATACACACAAATACGTATACATATACATGTATATATATAAAAATATATATATATCAAAACAAGATAGGCAAACCACAACAACAACAGCAACAAAAAAAAAAAACAAAAAAAAAAAAACCAGAAAAACCCGATAACAGCCTTTTCCTGCCCGTCAAGCAATTTCCTCTTTGATATAGTTACGACCACAACCGTCTCCCCTCCAAGCCAGGCAAAGACTGAACCACCCCCAGCTAAGCAACTACCAAAACCACACCGCTTGCCCCCTCAGCAAGCCAGTGCCCAACCCACACCCTCCCTCCTTGGAAGCTTTTCAGTGGAATGCAAGGGTCATTGGACTGTTCCTTTGTATTTTAATTGCCCAACATTCATTCCCAACACCCCTCCCTCCCCCCACTCCCCAGCTCCAGCTTCAGCTGCCCTTTCTTTGCAGAGTCCTCTTTTTCAGGTAAAAAATGGGAGAAGATTCACTGGAAAACCAAACCCTCAACAGTATTTAAAACAAATTCAGGTATCCACTGGTGCTGGGCATTCACAGGTGTCATTAGCTAGAGTGGCAGCTGTATTTGCAGGAGTGAAATCATGAGCCTGTTGAAGTCAGTATCCTACTGACTTCAGTGGGCCCAGTGTCTTTATCAAAATGTGTGAGGTTTTCTTGATTATTGCTACAGCTAATTTCTTGATTAGTGCTACAGCTCCGTAAAGGTAATGGAATAGAACAATCAATTATTCAGTTCTGAAGTACTTATTTGTGCTTTCAAATTATCTGTAAGCATATTTGCTGTTTTCCTGAGGAGTTGGTGGTGCTGGTTGGATGTTTATCTATATACAAGATTGCATATCTATGGCATTCAGCTGGTCTTGCCACATCTTTTGTCTTTTAGTATGTGTCCACTTTGTCAACATGTGGTTTCAGCAACCTTCAGGACTTAATGTCAAGTCCTTGTTGCTATTCAGGTTTGTCACCTGAGTTACATGAAGTTACTTTGGTTTTGTTTTCTGATGAATGTCTTGATGGTCATGAACAAAGATGTGAACCCATACCAGTAGTCTTGCTCATAGAAGTATCTACAGAAATAATAGCGATTCCCTGGACTGGTGCTATGAAAAACACCATTTGGATAAACCTTCAGTGATAAATTAAAGAAAGAGAACGTGGACATAGTGAAGAAAGAGCAGTCAATAG
>VZRS01008388.1:0-93221 GCA_013398055.1 Ifrita kowaldi
GGAGAGGAGTGTATTTGGAGAAAGGGAACTACATATACTAGAGAAGTTGGAGAGACAACATGTAAACGGTACATTGTCACCGATGGACATAAGCAGTGGTGGTTCCCTGACGAACCCAAAGTCTACTGGTCTCCGAGAAAGATAAAGGACAAAAACTGTATCCAACATCCAACAGAACAATTATTTCAATGCTGGGACTCCGGAAACCCTTATAGTTCTTTACCACAGCTCTCCAAATACTGGACTTCCGCCTCCAGCACCTCACCGAATTTTTGGGAAGCCCCCAAAGACCTCTTCTGGATCTGCGGATCCAAAGCCTATTCCAGGTTACCACCAAACTGGAAAGGCAGCTGCACATTAGGAGCTATACAACCCAATTTTTTTCTCCTCTCAGAAAAAGCCGGAGATCACTTGGGAATTCCCCTGTATGACGAACTTTCTAGACCTAAAAGACATGCCATAGGGGGAACCCAAAAGTGGAAAGACGAGGAATGGCCACCAGAAAGAATCCTGGAAACATATGGACCTGCCACATGGGCCCAGGATGGAAGTTGGGGGTATCGGACTCCTATTTACATGTTAAACAGAATTATCAGGCTGCAGGCACTTATAGAGGTTATAACCAACCAAACTTCCCTAGCCATTGAACTCCTTAACACCCAACAAAAACAAACTCGGGCTGCGGTTTATCAAAACCGCCTTGCCCTGGATTACCTTTTAGCTGAGGAAGGGGGTGTATGTGGTAAGTTTAATACGTCCAACTGTTGTCTCCATATCGATGATCATGGAGAAGCAATCACAAAAATTACTCAGAACATCCGAAAATTGGCCCATGTCCCAGTTCAGTCCTGGAAATCTCTAACTACCTCGGAATGGTGGAAGGGTCTGTTTTCTGGACAATGGTGGAAAAAAGTGTTAATAATTGCAGGATTTTCATTAATTGGCCTGATCTTTCTGCCTTGCCTAATACCCTGTTTCATTAAACTAATCACATCTGTGGTACAATCTATGCCCCTAATCCAAGATTTACAGAAACAGCAATCTCAACCAACCACTAACACAATGCCCAAAGTAATGCAAGTGAACTCTACCAAGCAGGCCAAAAGTGATAGACAACTAGCAAGGAAATTGCTCGCCGAATTCCAAAAACCAGACCCTATACAAGAAGAGTTGTCCACCTTCGTTTAAAACAAATGCAAAGACCAAAATCCTTATCAAAAGAAAGAGGGGGGAGTTGTCATATACGATTAATTAAAAATTGGCCTTTGCATGCTTGTTGATTATGCTATGTGTCCTTGTTTGC
This sequence comes from Ifrita kowaldi, assembly GCA_013398055.1. Taxonomy (NCBI): domain Eukaryota; kingdom Metazoa; phylum Chordata; class Aves; order Passeriformes; family Cinclosomatidae; genus Ifrita; species Ifrita kowaldi. Next base: position 1,304 of record VZRS01008388.1, read on the forward strand.
TGTTCGCGAATGTGATTTGTGTTCAAACATTGTTTGTTGAAAAGCCACTCCTGCGAGCCTAAGCTGACCCCGAGCACCCCTATGGAGTGGCTATTTCCCCAGTTTCTAGGAGAAGATTTCTTACTGTTTCCAAAGTTATATGTATTAAGAGTGAACTGTGGAGATAATGTGGGTATATGTGGCTTTGGGTCCAGGCTGGCTCAGCCAGGCTTCACAACCGGCAACCTCCAAAAATAGCTCCTCACTGCCACCCCTGTAACCGGGCTCCATGGCAACACTGAATACTAATGAGGGACTTTCCCGCCTTTGCACTAAGGATGACATCGCCAGCCAACATCTCCCTAGGAACACGAGCCCATTGGTAGGAAAGCGTTACCTCACCGAAGAAGTCCACCAATCCGTCAAAACCATGGGGGCTGGACAGGGGCGGTCAGGGGAGGAGCCACCACCATATAAAAAGCCTCGCACAGGGCAAGAGAGGGCTTTTTCTCACCAATTAGTGGTTGGGAAGCCCAGTGTTGAGGAGCCTGGCCTCTCAGACAACTCTATCGGAGCCTCAGACTTACTGAGTCTCCCCTCAGCACTGTTTTACTCTCTGTTCAGAGTAATCGTGCAGTTACCCCAGTGTTTTATCTCCGCGTTCCCGGGTGATTTTCAATTTTATCACTACTTGTTTTCTCTTTTCTAAATGTTATTTTTCCTTTACTCTTGTTGTTATTGTGAATTGGTTGCTAGTAAACTTGTTTGAATTTCACAACAAGAGCGAGTTGTCCTTTTTTTTTATATCACACAAGGCATCCCAACCCAGAGCCTCCCTGGTGCCCTGTGTGCAGTTTGCTATCCCATCTGCCTCAAATCCCAGGCACTGATGGGTGTCTCCATCCCTCGTGGCTCCCATCTGTCCAGCATGACTGAACAAGTCAACGATCTGGGGGGACTTCAGCCATTTATCCCATCACAGGGAGCTGTCCCATCACCTCTAAAGCCGAACACATCAAGGCACTGATTTTCTTCTGCCTCTGCTGAAAGTTTTCTTCTCCCAGGCCCTGCAGCTGACACATGGGCAAACGCCAGCATTTGCTCCTGTCACCCAGGAGTTTTCTAACTACATCATAAATAGTTACTGTCATTGTCTATTGTAATGGGTAAAATTATATAACTTTATTATAGCAAAAGTATTTTATATTATTTACTTTATTGTATTACTATTTACTTATATTATACTAGTATATATTATATTGAATTATGTTACTTATTTTATTTTATTATTCTATATTATCCTATTATTGTAAAATTATATTATTATTGTAAACTGTAAAAACATAAAATTATTATAATAAAATAATAAAATAATTGTTTTGTTAGGGAATATTTTCACGGCAAACCACAGAAGAAGACCAAAGGCACTGGTGACTGTGGCATTTGCTGGGTGGGAGTGGGGGTCCCTGTGTCCCTCTGCTTCAGTGGCTGATGGATGACGGGGAAGGATTCACCCTCCCATGGCAGCTGCCACTGTTGCTCCTGCAACACCCTCAGTTTAGCCAGCCAGCCCTGCTGATGGGTGTCCCCTCTACTGCTTTGGTTACGTGCAAAGTGCAGGAGTGAGTGCCCCAGGTGACAGGGGCTGCAGTGGTGCCACCCCCACTGCAACAGCAGCAGCTTCACCAAGGAACTCCTCAGCAGCCGCCACCCCCCTGCCGGGGGATTTATCGCCGCTGCATCGGCTGTGCTGCAGACCAGCAGCAGCCTTTCCTTCACTCCCGGCTCACTGACACGTTTAAATGTAGGGCAGTTGTTGAAAAATCAAATATTGCACCATGGACAAATAAGGAATATTTCAGTTAAAAACCCCAAACCATAAAAATCCCATATGCCTGTGGTAAGATGTGAAGCACTGCCAGCAACAGCATCCCCACAGGCCCACTCCTTGTTGCCTGCTCCCTGCACACGGGGGACAGAAACAGAGCACTGTACCAGGCCCCAGAAGCTTCCCTACCAGTTCATTTTGCTGATCTGCCATGAAATAAAAGCTCCTGTCAATTTAAAGACTGCAGAATTAAGCCTGTGTCTCCTGTAGGCTGACAGCAGCACAACCCTGAGAGCCACATATAGCTCTAACCCCCACACTATAAATATTTTTCTATCCTGGTCCCATAGGTTGGAGGTTAAGTAGGTTCAGGCTAATCTTGCTTTGTGACCCAGCGTCACACACACGGGCAGTGAGGTGCAGCCCTTTTCCCAGGCGTGCTCCCGTGCAGGCTGTAGTGAAGCCCATCCACACTAGATGGCCCCAGGAGAACGCAAAACTCCTTGGAAAGCATAACTGAAACCTGCTACTTTGGATTAAAAGAGATCAATAAATTTGGTTACCCAAAATCCCTTCTCAGAACGGCTTAGTTTTTCAAGAGGACTGAAAGGCCGCTGGCACGTGTCTTATGAGGGAAGCCAGGGAATAGCACTGAAATTTTCTATTTATACAGAAGAGGATGGCTTCCAAGATACTCTTCTCAGAGACACCCATGGACTGGCCACAGCTACGTTGCTATTTTCACTACCAGTGTGTAAGAACTGAGCTCCTACGGGGAGGAGGAGTCGTTTCAGAGGACAAAGGTGCCATACTTATGCTTCCATGCCTTAACATCCTAGTTTGGAGAGCAGGTTTTGTGCTCACCACGAGCAGAACAGAGCCTGCACAGCACTGCAGGCAGGGTTTGGGGGAGGATGGATTGTGCAACGGGGCACGACAGCAAATTAAAGCTGTGAATCTGGCCCTTACTGTGGCTTTCTGCCTTGATAAATGCCATTAAAATATAGGAGATAGAGACAGACCCCTTGTAATTTAAAAGTAATAATAAAAAAAATTTGGCCTGGTTAATTACTTGCAAGGGCTTGGCAAAAGAAGTGGTTTCAGCTCCATCTTCATATTCCCAACCAAATAAATACGTCTGTCAGAATCCCCTCAGCTGGAGGATAAACGCCAAGAGTGGTCCTGGGGGTGATTTTTAGCACTTGGACACAGACTGAGAACCCCACTACATGTCTTCCTCAGGGTTGGGTCCCCAGCAGGATTTATTTCTGCGTCAAGGAAGATTACAGCTAATAGGATTTGCTTCTTGGAGGCTGTTGGTGTGTTTGGTACAAACCCCTGCACAGTGCTTTCTTAAAGGAGAATATGGACCCTGTCTGTCATATTTTTCTTCTTGTTCTGGCCTTCCACAAGATAAACCCATCTGTTTCATCTTGCATCACAGGATGCTCTTGTTCTCAGGACAGCTTTGGAAGGTAAGAACACTGTTACCCCTATTGTAGCACCAGTGAAGAGGCTCAGACAGCCCCAATAGGAGCTTGCTGATGCTGTGAGCACCAAAACCAAGCAGACTGATGCATGGAGTGCCACCTCTAATACTTGAATTGTACTATCTTGAGCATAGAACGAGATTTCTCTTATTTCCTTGAGATATGTAGTTACATACATAGCCATTTTTATGACTTAATTGCATTCTTTATGGCAAAATTGGTGTAAACCCCAGGGAAGGATGGACGGATGGCTTATGCATGCCCTATATACAATACCTTATAATTATTCAAGTGCTTGTAGACCTGCATAGGGAACTGGTTTATTGGCCTCGAACGTGGTGTGTGACCTGGAAAACTTTCTGGTTTCCTCCCTAGGAGTTTGCTCTGCATGTCTGCACTGCTGAGGCAGATCCCTGCAAACATCCCTCAGGACATCCGGAAAATTAGAATAGAAAATTCTCACCTAACAGAATTGCCTCGTGGGTCTTTTGAGAACGTTAGTGCCTTGGAGTATCTCTGGCTCAATTTTAACAACATCACAGTGATGCACATCAAGAGCCTGGAATATCTGCCAGCTCTGAAGGAGCTGCGCTTGCAAGGGAACAAATTAAGTTCGGTGCCATGGACAGCATTTCAAGACACCCCGACTCTGAAAATCCTGGATCTGAAGCACAACCGGCTGGATGTCCTTCCCGAGCATGCACTCCGCTATCTGCCCAACCTGACCTACTTAGATCTATCCTCAAATCAGCTTACCATCATATCCAGGGATGTCTTCTACAACTGGCCCGTCTACCAGAGAAGCCAGAGGACGGAGGGGCCGCTAGAAGCTATTTCCAATGCCGTCCTGGCCCTCCATGACAACCCCTGGATTTGCGACTGTCGCCTGCGGGGATTTGTCCAGTTTATCAAGTCTGTGGGCCCACCTATTATTCTGATGAATTCCTATTTAACTTGCTCAGGCCCGAAATTCAGGACAGGGAAGTTTTTTCATGAAGTGGAGCTTAACAGCTGCATGAAGCCCCTGACCTCAGCCCTTGACACCAACCTGACAGTCCCAGCAGGGTTAAACATCACCTTGACCTGCTTTGTGCAAGCCAGTCCTTCCCCAGCTGTCTGGTGGACCTATGCACTCAAACTTTTAAGGGCATTTAATGGTAAGCAAAGCTTTTTTTTTTCTTCTTCTTTTNGCCCGACAAGGCGCGGCCGCCCCACAGGAACAGCGCCGACCTCTACTAGCCCGGCCGGCCCTGCCCGCCCTGAGGGCGCGGCCGCGGCGGCACCTTGCGCACGCCCCCTCGGGTGCTGGTGCTCTCGAAGGGCCGCGGCCGGGCGGCTCCGTGCTGCGAGGACTCGGGGCGCGGCGGGCGCACCGCCGGTGTCTGCGGCAGGCTCTGGGAATGAATGGAGGTGCCCGGGCGGCCCGGCCACAGGTGTGGAGCTGCGCCTCCGTAGCCCCGGGCTGCCCCCGCAGCACTGTCATGGAGCAACGCACAGTGACACACCAAGAAAACCGGCACTGGCAAAAAAACAACCCCCGAACCAATACTAATGCTTGTGGGCAAAGGCCAGGGGTGTCCCCTCACTCACCCACACGGGTGTGTCTTTAACTATTTATGCGTGTCTGCAGCTCTGCCCAGTGCCAGGTGCAGCTTGTCTGTGTGCCAGCTCCAGGGAACCGACAGGGGAGCTGGGCACGGCTGTGGTCACAGCCCAGCAACAACAAGTAGTGGGGAGGATTGGGTCAACATGATGGAGAGATTTTATTTTACTTGGAGAAAAAATTATTTTGACCAGAGGTGTGGGTTTTGGGGGTGGGTTTTTTTGTTTGTTTTGCATTTTTTTTTCTTCTTTACTTTTTTTTTTCCTTACTCCTCCTTAAGGTTTACGCAGCCCTAAGAGATTCACAGCTTTGGTTGTACCACAAACAGGAAAAGTGCAAGTGCTTGAAGCAGGCTGGTGGGACAAGTGGGCAGAGGCAGAGAACATAGTGGAGCAGGGGGTTTGGAGCTGAAGATGCAAGCCAGGCACATTCCCTAAATGCAGACAAGTGCCTGCCCATCCTGCTGCTTTGAAACCAAAGCTTGCCTCTTTGCTGCAAGCAAAAAAGCCCAAAGACACATGTAAAAGTGACTGCCTTCTGCTTGTGGAGCAGCTCAGTGCTGTGATTCTCATGGGTCTGAGGACATGTGACTTATTATTTTTCTTTTTTTGACCTCATGCTTTCCAGCACAACCAAAGCATGTGGCCCATAGACACACAGCCCTTGTTATATGTGTTATAGATTTAAAAGAAAAATCCAGAGTAGACACCCAGCTGTAAGCAGAGATAGAGCCTATTGTGAGCTTCATGCTGTGGTAGCTTGGCTTTCTAATTGTATTTTGGGTTTTGGTGTGTGTTTTCCACGCTGTCTCTCCTCAGGGCCTATGATTCCTCCCCCAGCACCTCCTTCTGCTGTACCGTACTGCCCAGCTTTTGAACAGAGCTCTGTTTTGTCTCTGCTGACTCTTGCTGTTAATACTTCACAGGACATCCTAGTCTTGTCAGTCTTTTAGTGTCAAAGCAATAAACACAACAGATTTTCAGAATACACAGAGGTCCTCTGCTTCATCTCTGGCCTTTTGCAGTTGCAAATTGCAAAGAAACCTGGATTCCAAGGAGCTCTGGGGTTTGGCTGCAGGGATGGAGGGGGCCAGGCAGCTGCAGCACAGGTCATGGGGGTCTAGAGTGGTGAGGAAGGGGCAGAAGCAGCTGGCCAAGCAGGAGAACCTTGTCCTGGGAAAGCCACCCACAGACACAGTTAATACAGAGTGAAGCATGAACTGATGCTTCTTGAAGACCAGTGTGGGGCGTAAAAAACAAAGCACGGTCAGTAATGACCGGCTTTCTTCCACCCTAGTCAGTAGGGAGGGACAACAGCACACTGTAGAGGCTGGAGACAGCTGCTGAATCACCGTGAGGAAACAGCCAGGGAAAGACAAGACATCCCTTGGAAGACCACGTGGAGGAAATTCAAAACAAATTGCAGACACTGGACACTGGCAGCAGACTGAACCTGCTCCTTCCTGCCCCCGGGGCCGTGCTGCAGCGCGCTGCACAACGGGAGCTTGGCCAGAGGCTCTCTGTGACCCTGCCCACGGCCTCTGCCAGTGGCATCCCGCTTCTCACCTCCTCTCCTTCCAGCCTGGTGGTGTCCAAAACCCACACAGTCCCTCTCCTGACTCGCAGCCTGCAGAAGGGTCCATTTGGTTGTCCTAAAAAGCCGCCTGGCTGCCTGTGTCTGTCTGGTCACGTAACACGCAGTGACAAGGCATTGTTGCCAGCAGAAGTACATCATGCACAGAAGCACCTTTTGCAGATTTTTAAAAAATTTATTTATTAAAAAAACTCCTTGAAGTTGAAATACAGAGTAACTGGGAAAGAGTCTCACAACATAGTAATAAAACATCTTTATTGCCTCTTAAATATAATCTCTAAGACTATAAGCTTGTAATTCCTGTTAAATCTCACTTAATTGAATGGTCTTTATAGGCTTTCCTCATTAGAGAATGAACACTGAATACTGGCAATAACACGACACTGGGAAGACAGTGGTGTGGGGAATAAATCTTTGGGGAACATTGCAGAGCCTGCGGACACTCAGCCAGCAGGAGGCGGGTGCTTGCACAGGGCAGCAGGAGTGGGATCAGGGGCTGCACGTCCCCTCCCTCTGGCCAACTTACGGCCACGGGACAAGGACGAGGTGATTGGACAGGTGAGAACCTGGGCCTCACGCCACAGTGCCCCAGGGGGAAGGATAAGCAAGGAAACGAGTGGAGAAAAGGAGAGATGTGACAGGAGAGGCTCTGGGAGCAGCACTGCTACCACGGCCCCCAGCTGGGACTCTGCTGCACCTCTTGGCTACAGCTGCTGGCTCAGCTCACGGGTGACATGAGCCATGAGCCCTCTGGCTTCTAGGCAGATTGAACTGAAGTTAAAAAATACAAGATTTTCCTTGTAAGTGGGTAATTTCTTATTCAACCAGCTGTCCCCTAAACTGAAGAAGTCCTGGTGCAAAAAAGGGAAATATTTCAGCTACTGGAGTGAGAGGAGATCCTGAGGGCCAGGTCTGGTGGTTCAACTGAAAAATAACAGCTGGAGAAGTCTCATGAACCCCTTGAATCAACACGGCATGTCCTGTCAGGTTTGCCCCCCATCTTGATGTTCCTGGTACCATGACAGCACAGCTCTCTACAGGGCCAGGGCTCAGAGCGAGGGTGCTGCTCCCCAGCCAGCGTGTTTGGTGCTGCCTTCTCCCCAGGGGATGGCAAACAGCCAGGCCCAGCTGAAAAACATCCCCTCAGAAACAAACACGAGGGGGAGAGAATCTGGGGTAGATCCAGTGAGAAAAGTGCTCTGTTCTCGGTGCCTTTTTACTGCCATGTAACAGGAAAAAACCTGTCAGCTGCCCTCCCAATCCCCTCCCATTAACTGTTGCTTAATTCACTCAAAAATACTGATAAGAAAAACCACAATATTTTATGGAAACCTCCTTTTGCACACACCAGTTCCTGAAACAAGCCAGGAGAGGTGATAAATACATTCTTTGACACCTGCTAGCAGTGTACTACACCGCATGATCTTTCCAGACACTTCCCTGACCAACATATGCAACTTTCCAGCACTTGTCTCTATGTTCCACTTATCATTTGCCTCTCAGTTTTACCTTGTCTTCCCTGTGTTTTTACTCATGTCCTTCTCCTGCTGGGCTCCCGCTTTTTTGGGGTGCAGTGTCAGAAGGAGGCAGTGCTGAGTGAGCGCTGCTGTTGAACTTCTGTGCTCAAATCTTGCCCCCGCTGGTCCAGGGAAGGCTGAGGTGCCCCTCCTGTTCCTCCTCAGCAGGCAAGTCCAGGGCAGAAGCAAAGCGCAGCATCATGTCAATGTGCTCTGGCAAAACCCAGCATAAGCTGCAGGAAAATGAAGAACTTCTCCAGGCCTGCCCTCTTGCCTTTTGGGAATGAAGGTACTCAGGCCACGAGCACATCGCTCCGCCAGCTGTTGCAAAGCACATTGTGCTCTGGGGACAGGAGAGTGTCACTGCTGTAGGAGACCTGCACCTCGACTCAGTGCTGCTGCCACAGCCAGGCCAATGTCTTCAAAAGCGGGTCTGGGGTTTAAAGTGATGGATTTTTGGACACCTCAAACCCATGTCCCAGACCAGGTCAGAAGCAGCATCCCCCAGGGCCTTGGCTGCAGAGCATCTTGTTTGAAAGCCCAAGCTCTGGGCAGAGACCTCCAAACCAGGGGCAGCCTGAATCCCTGTTCCCTTGGGGAGACTGTGGCTGGCGCACTCAGCACTGTGGTCAGACACAGCTGCAGGGCGGGCCCACGAGACACGGGGCCGAAGGAAATGCAGTCGCGACTGGACACGGACTGCAGCGCTTCTGCGGGTGGGGTGACTCTGTAGCACGTGGTACTTGCAGAAGGTGAGGGGTGGCTATCACAGTGAGAAGCTGCTCTGGTTCACGGGGTGCTGACACACACGGGAAAGAGACAGCACATAAAAACATCCATGCCCAGCCACAGTCTGCAGTCCCTGGGGGCTGCTGAGAGCACCTAGATGTGGGGCTCCCCGAAAGCTGCGTTCCTCTTCTCAAACCTCATTTTGAGCTCTGACACGAGGGCGTTGTGGGTGCTGCCCTGACTTTTGTTCTTTGGTGGCTTGATTACATGCTTCGGAGTGAGGGAGCCAGACACAGTTGGCACCCGCCACCCTGGGGCATCGCTCCTGGGAGCCAGGGCAGGGGGTGGTGGGGGCAGGGGGGATGCCGGCGGCACGGGAACAACCTGGATGTTGTTGTTGCTGTTCTCATTGTGTAGGCTCTTGACCTCGTCCTCAATGACGAACTTCTCTGCAGCGTTGCTGGGCCTCTTGAACTTCAGCCACTCCATCCTGACTGTCCGGGATGGCGGCATCTGTCTCTTTTTTATGATCCTTCTCACTGGCATGACTTTGTTGGACCGCTTGTTGCGCCAGAACATGGCAGTAGAGATCATGATAGTTATCAGCACCATTATGCCCATGACACCAGCTAGCACTCCTAAGGCTTTCATGGGGTTATCTTTAGTTTGCATCAAAAAGGCGGCCATAGGCCCTTTGTGGAGCGTCTGTAAAGGAGTACAAAGAAAACACATGACTTACTCGAAGGGACAGACAGTGACCCAGAAATTTCATTTGTCCAAAATATGTTACAAGCAGAACTGGTGGATGGAAGTTGTCTCTAAAAAAATATGAGAGTCACAGAGCCAGTCCAGGGGTGGAGAATTTAGATGGGGCTGGAGACTGGGCAAACATTGTAGTACTGTGAGGTAGATGACTTGAACACAAAAGCTTACAGAAGTGTTGCCACCAAATTAGGACAGATTCCTGCATGTCATCATAGTGTTTGACTTGCAAGAATGAAGCAAGAAAATAATTGGCTCAATTACTGAGCATGGCATTGAAAAGGATTAGGAGAAAACTTCTGTTTATAAAATGTCAGTGTACAAATGAGTAGTTAGCAGATACGTGCTGCATTCTGTTTTCAAGTACTCTTTTACAGACATAACAAAACTCTTTGAGGTAGGGGAGATAAGTGGAGCTAAAGAGCTTTGTTTGTAGAAAGAAAAGAAATCAGCAATGACATAAGCTACATATGGCATATTAAGGACAAATGAATGGCCAGTTCACTTTCCAGCTTAGCACACTGTGCGTCTTGGAGGTCCCCGTATAATTTTGCGGATTTTGCCCTGCGGATGGAGCTTGGATCTTTTCACACTTTTCCAGTACATGATGGTGGAGATCACCATTGTAACAGAAATGGTGGAAAGGACGCCACTCATGCATATTCCATATATTGTCCATGGACGCTTCTTGAGGCCTAAAATATAGGATTTTACCCTGGACTTGATCTGGAAATATCAAAAATAAGAGAAATGGTCAACCCTCACGTGGTTATATTTGAAAGAGGCCAGTATCTATTATAAATACAGCTGGGGAACTAGGCTGAAATGTGTACAGGATAGAGAGCCTATAAAATAAAGGGAGCTAAGTGCTGAACTAGGCACAGGAGAGGAGGCAGTTGCAATGATGTTGAACTGAATCGAGAAACAGTAAAAGAAGTTAGGAAGAACATATAAACACCTGGCTGATTGGGGAATAAAGGGTAGAGGCATGGCACATAGATCACCCTTATTCAGGGTGTGGTAGTCCATCCTTGGACTGCATTTCCAAGAGAAATTCATCGTGAGTACAGGTGGTATCTGAACAGACAGTAGTGCTATGCAAGGCCAGGAGATCCTTCCGAAATGGCACATTCACATGCAGGTTTGTTTACTGAGGGTTGGTCATAAAGTGACTTGTGGCTGCAGAAAGACAGGGCTGCCCACTGTGCCCCAATCCCCTGTCTTTGACTCCATGGAGGAATCCTCACCCAAACTTTGCATGTCTAGTAACAGGTGATCTGTGTTTTTGTTAGAGGTCTAAGCTGCCAGCTTTTGGTCAATGGAGGGAAAAGGACACCTCTGGAGCAGTAGCCAGCATATGCTAAAATAGGTATGAAAGACAGTGTGTATAAAAAGAGCCTTGTGACTAGCTTGAACTTGAACCTCTGACTTGTAGATCAGATGGATTTCCCTGTATGACTCTGAACTAGGATGCCCATCTCTTTGCCCTCCCCAGTCTCTGGAGGAAGATGACTAAAAGTATCCCAGAGTGTGCTTCAGAGTACCTCTTGTCATTAATGTCACATCCATAAACTTGGGGCTTGTAAATTAACTAATAAACACCTCCTTGTCTTCATTTCTGTGTTTTCACAACCTATCTCAAACACATTATCAAGCCCACTCTTCTCCTGCCCTGAATGTGTCCCATTGCTAACAAGAAAGGGGCAAAGAAATGTTAGTGAAACTCACAGACCATGTCAGCGGGCAGGTAGGGGCAAATTTTCATCATTTTGCTGTGCAGAGAGTTCTTCCAGTATTTAATTAGGAGTGGACCTGAACTAGAAACCAAAAGCAAGGCAGCCCATGACTCTGGTGGAGCTTAGATCCACATCAGCTTTGCTATCCTGCATTACATGGATTTTTTTTGTACTTAAATCCCATCAGATGATAGAAATTCTACCCTGACTTACTTAACTTCATGTGAAAGTCAGATGAATTAAGTGTCAGATAAACCCTGCTAAGTAGTACATGACCTGAGTCCACCTGTTACGAGTTTTGTCAAAATCTATTTTATAGGAAGGCACTGATGGCTGAAGAGTATTTGACTAGGTATTTGAAAACCTTGAAGAAATGAGATTAGACAGAAGTATATGTTATCCATGTGCTACAGCTGCAGAGGTAAGAACAGATAAAAATTGTATGGAGAGTTTTGGCCTTTGGCTTCATTCAGTCCCCTGGTCTCAGCAAGTCTGGCACCTGTTCAGAGCTTCCAATGATGAAGAGATGATTAATACCAAAACTAAACCCATTAACAGCTGGTTCAGCCTCTATTCTAGTTACTTGACCTCTACTATACAAAGCTTTGCCTGGAACTAGCCTTGGACAGCAATTGTTCTGCATAAAAACATCAGGCATTTGGTAAGCACACAGTGGGAGAGTTTCAGTTTGTCATGGCCATGACACTGACAGGATAAATAGGAGGAATAACTTGCAATACAAGCCAGGAATGTCATCATCTTAGCCAGGCTGCAGAGAGACTCATGGGAAGTGCACATTTAAAAACATCTTCAAGTCCTTGTGTTGATTACCAGCAGTGCCACATAGCCACCTCAATAAATAGTGCCACTTTGCAATTGCTGAAGCTGTTGTTTTTTCCTAAAAGGCAGGCTGCATTTTGAAGAGTACTGTTTTTTCTGGTACACATAAAATAAAAGCAGTTACGTGATGAAAGCTGTCATATCTCTGTGGGCCAGGACCTGGAAGAAACATTCTCTTTCTTAACAGCCATCAAAGGAGTTAAAATACCACTGCTCACAGAAGATAATGCTCTCCTGGTTTGTTTTTTTTTTTTTGCTGTGGCAGCTTCTCAAGAGCCTTTCCTAATGCATGGGTTGCAGTGAGCAGAGCACGTGGGCCAAACATCCAGGAGCTGGACCCAACAAGAATGTGGTTGAGCTGTTCAACCACAAGAGCAGCTAAGGCTCACCAGCTATATTTAGGAGTCTAAGTAAACCTGTTAAGGTTTACCTAGGCAAACCTGTTAAGAGCCCAAGCTATTGCAGATTATTTGTAGATGTGGCACTTAAGGGACATGGTTTTGTAATGGACTTGGCAGTGCTGGGTTAACAGTTGGACTCGATCTTAAGTGATTCGATGGCTGTGTCACAGACAACTTGGGCTGCGTGGACTTGAGCAAGTGCATCCGTAAAATGAACCAGCTGGTTCTGAGGAGCCCACTTCCACACATTCAGCGTTTCTGGGGTTTTGTTCTAGCCTGGTTGCAGGGAGGGACTGCCTGTTAGTGCTCAGGCACACTAGGTGTGCTCCCCAAACACACTTTCCTCTGAAAGAAGTCCACCTTGTGTGCTTGGAGCTATGTGAGGCACAGGCCATCCCACATGTGTACGTGGGGGTGATCAGGAGATTTGCTGCAGAAGTGACTCCTGATCCGAGATAGAACACAAGCTGCCCCTGGAGTGCTTATCCCAAAGCTCAGTGCTATCACTGTATATGAAGGCTGTGCTTGCATCACTTTGCAATACAGACACCAGCATGAGGCAAAAGTTCTCAAATCAAATCAATCTTTTTTTTAAGTCCATGGAACTGTGGAAAGAAGAGGCTTACTGCTCTGCAAATGTGGCAAGGGCTGTTCAGTGCCATCAACAACAGTTCGCATGGCTGCAGTTAGTATGAGAGAGGAGAAGATCTCCATGTTACTTCAAAGATTTTTGTCGAACCTTTCAGTTAGGGGAATCTAAAACTGAGACTCACCAGCTATATTTAGAAGTCTAAATGAGTGGCTAAAGCTATCAAGAACTACAGATTATGCTGTCTAAATATGGATTTAAGCCTCAGTCCACGAAGAGGTGTAAATAAACACCCCCTCTACATTTGCAGAACCTCAGTGGAGTCATCAAGAGGCCAAAGGATGCCCCCATCAGGCCAACCTTCAGGGTCAGGAGTGGGAATCAGCCTTCTCTGAACATCTCAGGCAGCAGGAATAGATTTCTGAGGGAGACATATGGATGGAAAAAGACTGGCTTTTCCAGCATATGTTTTTTATTCTGTGAAAAGATATTTTTTATTTATTGTGAAAGGATAGGATATTAACAGATGCCCCTCAATATCAACTTCCATAAAATCAGACTCAGTTAAATTAAAAGGCCTTTGGATTGGTTAGCACTGTATTATTCCAAGAGAAGAAGGTCCTTTTGATGTGCAATACTGCTGAACTTAGCCACAAGGCATCCATCTCGAAGGGCACAGACTTGTGCTAATTGCAATGGTAAACGTTTATCAGAAAATATGCCTGTTTAATTACTTACTGTGATTAACACTGCAGGAAACCTCTAGAGGATGCATTCAAAAATATCCTGCTTATCAAAATCAGTAATACATAAATGTCCACCAAACAGCGAAGTAAGAGCCTTTGTACAGCTGGAGCACAGAGGGATGAAATGCACATTTGTAGCAGCCTCAGAGAAAGAGAGAGGGTGTGTATATGCAATATCCCTACACCAAGAGATTGTTTTCTTCACAAAGTGTTAGCAGTGACTGTGCTGTCCCTGGGACGCAGGGAGTGACCAAGGGTTTTGGACACTGGCACTGCATCTCACATACGTGCAAACTAAAATCAGTTTCTGCAAAAAAAGATGTGATGCTATGGGATAAAAAAACCCAACCAAGCAACTCAACTTGTTGCAAGCAATGGAAGAAGTAATGGAGACGTACAAAAGGTTATGGAGGATGTGACATCAGATTAGGAGCCCAGATCCTACTGAAGAGACCTACTCTTTCTTCGAAGGAAGAAGATGCTGTTGCTATCTCAGACTCTCTGCTGGGACTTGGCATCAAGAAGAGGAAGAAGGAAGAAACTGTGTGTGCGAGGAAATCCATGTCATCACAGCCCTCTCTGCTTCCCCTTTACACTTCATGAGGAGGGCTCTCCTTCACTTTGTGCCAAATATGTACCCCTGGAGGGGGAGAAAAGGAGGCAGACAGGGGACTTCATACAAGACACCATCTTTCATCAGGTACTGCTATTGCTTCAAGAACTAGAAGGAAATTCAGGAAACTCCTTATCCCAAAGTATCAGCTACTGTTATTTTCCTTCCAGTTGTCCTTCATCAGCTGGTTCAGGGACACGTTACCCCCAGCAGAGGAGGTGTGGGGCACCCTCTGTCCACTCACACCCATCAGCCCCCCGTGCTGACAGAGAGGTTTCCAGCTCACCCAGGAGGGAAGGAAAGGCTGGCAGCCACCAGCAGGAACAGTGCCTGAGCACAGTGCCTGTGTCCACCCAGTGCCACACACTCCTGAAACGTGCAGCCTCTGAGAAGCCTGGAAGCAAGGCAGGGAGGGCAAGTACTTCCACTGTTGGCAGCAATTCTTGTTTGTTGTATAAAACCCACCAAAACTTTGTTTCCATGAGAAATCCACGTGTTAAGCAGTTCATTTCCTTTGTATCTGTAAGAATGGCTAAATCTCTAGACTTACCACAGACACCCAGCATGCAGCGTCCCCCAGCTCCCCATGGCAGAGCCTTGCAGCAGCAAACCCAGCCCACGCCCACACGGCTGGCTGGCCCCAACAGGCAGCCCCATGCCAGGCACTGTCCTGCTAGGGCAGACCCAAGTGCCCTGGCAGTCCAGCAGGCTCTGAACTGTGTACAAAAACTATCATATGAATGTGCCTCATAAGGAGTATCAGTGGAATAAGAGGGGATGGAGAAAACAGAGAAAGATTATAACAAACAAAAGAGCAGTGGGAGCATTGTGACCAAACAAAGAGAAGGCCAGCTGCTGTCTGTAGGATGAGATTTGCATCTTTGCCCAGTATGTGTGTGGTCCAGAGACTGTCAGGCTAATGATGTGTTTCTCATCTACTTTAAAGCCTATTTCCTCCCTGCTGGTACCTACTTAAA
Organism: Ifrita kowaldi; assembly: GCA_013398055.1. Taxonomy (NCBI): domain Eukaryota; kingdom Metazoa; phylum Chordata; class Aves; order Passeriformes; family Cinclosomatidae; genus Ifrita; species Ifrita kowaldi. The sequence continues at coordinate 16,707 of VZRS01008388.1, forward strand.
GGCATGGCAAGGCAGTTACAATAAATAAGAATCGTGCAAGCATGCGCTGCACACCATAAATCGCTGCTTGTTCTTCAGCTGACATAAAAGCTGGACTAAGGAAAATCTCAACCTTTTATGTGTTGTGCAAGACTCTTTTAGAGTCTTCTTGTTTCATCTGCTAATAATACTGCAATTATTAAACTCACATCCAAAGTTCTATGTACTTTAAAGCATTTCTGTTAAGTTTTTTCTCACTTTTCCTATGTCACTTAGGTAGATTTATCTGATTTATTTCACTCTGACCCCAGCTACTTTCCACTCATTTTTTGTAAGGGAAAATTTTTTTTTTCTTCTCCTGGATGAAAATGAAAAAGCAGAAATTTAGCAGTTGGGATTTACCTTTACTCTCAGAAGTCTATGGATCTTAATTCATATCTAACAATCTCTAACAAAAAAACTCATCTCCCAATTACATTATGCTCCTACCTTTCTACCTTTGCAATATTTCTGATCAAAGTATCTTTCACATTTGTGGCTGTAGAATCCAACTTCACCACAAGGCTCTAGAAACACTCTACAAAACAGAGCTGGCAAGAAAGTCTCAGAAATGGAGCAAGCAATGTCTACCCTTTGGTGCCTTTCAGGGATTGTCTCCCATAAGGATTTTTCTAAAACATTTCCTTACCTCTTCTGTGATATCAATCTTCAGAACTGCCGTGGTACTGAAGGACGGGGAGCCTCGGTCTTTGGCTTGGACCACCAATGACCATATGCAGTCTTTATTTTTTGTGATGTTGTGGATGATGTCCAGAGAACGGATATAGGATTTCAGCTTGATCTCCCCAGTGCTTTGGTCTATGTCGAACACATTGGCTGGATCTGCTTGCATGATGGAATAATCCACAATGTTGTTGGGTTCTTCTGCATCTTGGTCTATAGCCTGGTAGGGAAAGTGTGAAAAACAAAGGTGTTACTGTTTGTATCTTTCCCTGAGGTCAGAAAGCTTCTGGGCGTTCACTTGTGATACTATCTGTGCCATGACTGGGCTGCTTTCATTTAATCTTGGAAGCGATGCTACATTTTCTAGTGAAAAACAGCAGGACTAGGCTTCTTTCTTTATAAGTGATTTCTGTTTGAAATGAAATAAAATCAGAGGAAAACCTGAACTATAACCTGTCTGTAGAATGCAAATGGTCCTCAGCTGGGGAGCTTCTCACACAGTGTGGGGGACAAATGTGAAGTGATAAAGAACAACAGGATTAGCTCCATGCCATAAACTATAGCTGACTCAATTTTCGTGCTGTGGTATTAATTCTACTAACATTAGGTGTTGTGTGATCAGGCTTCATGATATGCATTCAAATGTGTGTAACATAGGATGTTCTGCTCCTTTGCCTGGGAATTGTTACTGCATTTTTTCACCTCCTGTTCCACACTGGATCAATGTATATGGTTCTACAAAATGAAGGGAACAAAGTTCTGTGGTTGAACACAAAGGGGTGTCAGGAAGGTTAAGTGTTCAAAACCCTGTACTTTCATTCACTTATCTTATTTGGGCTTCTTGTGATTGCTGTATAATCCAGGATCGTCCACCATCTAATCATTCAAATACTGTAACAGGACTTTATATTCTGTCTGTAGAATTTCTTTCTCCTTCTCAGCAGTCAGTAAATACTATAATTCACACTTTAATCCATTTGGTACATCCAAATGGATGTGCAAAATAAAGCTGCAGGAAAAGGCAACTTTCAGACTTTCATCATGACCCCTGAGAGTAAACAGCAGAGCCAGGGCTTTTCCAAAGCACTCTGCTTTGTGACCCACAGTGCCTCTGCTTTGTGGCACTCGGTGCCATCTCTCACCTCTATCTTCACCGGTGACCCAATGATCATGGTCTTTTCCTGGATGTTTTCATTGAACTCTGGAGAGTGGTCATTGACATCTAGCACGGTGATAAACACTTCAGCCAAGCTGTATTTCCCGTCTGTGTCCTCTGCTTTCACATAGAAATTATACTTCGAGTTCACTTCAGCATCTAGTACTGCCCAGGGCTGGGTGTAAATTATACCTGTTGATGGGTGGATTAGGAACCTGGAAAAGAAGCATGATAAGACTTTTGGGTTTTTTGGTCACTTAATGTGTGTTTAGAGCCCACCTTTGCTCCAGGCTGTAAACACTGAAATGCTGTGCCCAGACACTGGTACTCTTCACCTAATTCCTCTCTGGGTGATGTTTCCAAATCCTTCACTCTACCTAGTTTTTGTCTAGTTCCTTTAGGCTTGAAAACCAGAGAACTGTCAGTGTCTCATAGTTTTCTCTCTCTTGTGCCTTAGCTATTTTAGCTGCATTTTCCATTAGAAGTCTTTGTCCTCACTAAATGCTCAGTGGGATGGCCTTAGCCCAGAGTGATTTCCTTGCATTAAAAGGAATAACATTAAAACTATTTTTACTTTTTTTTTCAGTTTAAAAGTACAGTGTAATAGATTATGTCCTGCATAAATTAAGATTGATTTAGATCACCTAAATAGCTAAAAGAAGTGTGATGTGTATCATATTTAGGCTCTTCACTTCTCAGAATGGGTAGGAAAAAAATCTGCTCTCAAATCTCCCAAACTACAGGGCAAATTATCTTCTTTAAAAATAATCATTTTTTCATAGACTGACACTGGGATAGAGTGGGTGTTCAGATTTATCTGTTGCAAGTTCAATTTTTACACATTTGTAATTACAGAGACACTGTCAAAAGTGTCAGCCCAAAGTTTGGATTTATAGAGAAGATACCAACACAGTGTCTTTAAAATGGAGTGCCAGTGTAGGCTCCAAGCAGTGGAGCTTTTAACAGATGGAAGTTTTTATATACCCTTTGATCAATGTACAGGGTAGCAAAATATTGTCTGTATTCCAACTGTGAATGCAATTGAGAGTGATTATAAAAGGGGCATTTAGCAATCCAGAATCTTCAATTGTTCTCATAAGCCTGTTAAATAAAAAGTTTTGATGAAATCCAAGATGTGGAGGTGGAAATAGCTGTGTAGGAGACAGTGCCCGTGCTGCCCTCAGCACCCAGCCCAGCCCAACCATGCCAACAGCACTCTCATCATTCCCATTTTTGTGGAAGAATAGAAGCACTCCCACTGGCAGCTTGGATTACCAAAGGAGGATTACCATCATATTGGTTTCATCTTCAGCTGTTAACACTATTTCTCTTACTCCAGTACAACTCATCTTTCTGCCCAAGCAACTGCACACCTACTGATGTAATATCCAAGACAGAATCATTTTGCCTCTAGTTGAAATTCTCCTATCTGCATGGAACTGTGTGTTCAGCAGATCTGGAGGTGCCAGGGCTAGAAAATCAATCCAGCCTTGCAGAGCTATGCCATTCTGGCACAAGAAAAACAAACAAAAATACTTGAGAAGGAAAATAAAAGCTCACATCATAATTTCTTCATTCAACAGTACAAGAACAGTGAGTCTGAGCATCCCCATAATGCCAATCAGAATAAAGTTGCGCTTACATTTTTATTCCCCTAAATCCTTAGTCAACAACATTCTCAAGTTTCTTTCCACCAGCTGCTACATTCTAAACCTAAGAGGTCTGCCTGCATGACATGACCTTTTCTTGCTTCTCTCTGTGCAGTTAGCAGCTAGCTTAAAGACTTAGTGAAGAGCTCAAAATAATCCATCGTGGAAATGCTCCTGTATGTGTGTCCTTCTGGCTACAGAAGAGGTTCACCCTTAGCATCTTGGATTTTGGACTTTGATTGTGCCTCCTAAACAGCTTTCACCTTAACAAGAAGAGTTCAGCTTTAGCTGCAGGTGGATAACGTACAGAGAAAAACAGATTCTGGGCATGAGTGCCTGTAAAGCTCATTCATTTCCAGCATTCTGCTCTGCAGCCCTGCCACATCCAGCAGCTGCAGGTTCCAGCAGGAATATCTGTGACAGCCATGTCACTGATCCCAGCCATGTTTGGGAGCTGGGATGGACATGGTGTGAAGGAACCAGTGTTGCAAGATGTTCTCTCCCCAGCACTGTCCCCAAAGACAGGGAGAGCGAGGGAGGCATTATTACCAAATCAAGTAAGCACCAGATTCCCTTCTTTCCTGATGCAGGACTATGATGTTTAAATATATGAAAGGCTTTTAACACCCAATGCAGCTGACCTCCAAAGCTGAAGTTTATATCCTTGAATATCTTGTCTTCCTTGATTTATTTTGACAAGAGCTATTTGTACAGCCATATGGAAAGGGAAGGAGAAAGAATAAGAGATTCTTTTTCTGTAGAACTGACTAGACCAAAGCCTCTCTTCCTCTAGCAAGTGCTTTTCAAATGGTGATTGAACAAATCCTGGGTATTGATTCTTCAGCTGCCTTATAGCTCTTTGGGGGTTTGTGGGTAGGATTCCTTGGGTTCATGAAGCAGATGTTTAATGATCACACTAGCTTTACTGTTGTGTTCACAGAACTCACACAGAACATGGCATGAATGTCCTTGGAAACGAGCAGATCAAGAGTGAGCCTGCTAGCTTTCTTTTAAAATTATTTTAGAACTCTGCTTAGAGGTAATGTAGTTTATTTATTTACTTGTTACTTACAGATCTGCTCCTGTTCCATAGATAGAGTACTTGATTTCTCCCCAAAGCCCTGAATCTGGATCTGTAGCCTTAAGAAAAGAAAAAAAGAGTTTTACTTTCCTAAAATGCAAAAAGAAAGGTTTCATTTTTCTTTTAACAACAGGCCCAAATGCTTTTCACTCCCTTTGCTGTCACATTTTTGGTGGGAAACCGCATGAGCAAATATGAACCTACAAAATGCTCAGCCTATCAACAGGAAGTGTCACTGCCAGTCCCAGGAACGCTGTCCCTGCCCGGGGGCTCTGGCAGGGAGAGTGACGCTAGATGGCCCCATCCATCCACAGTTACCTCATCCTCCTTTGTTAGAGATGGAGATAATCTCAATGACATGAAAACACTGCCAGCTCTCAAACCTTCCTAATTATCAGTTAAACATTAATGAATATTCCCTAGACAAAATTATTTACTTTATATAGAGTATTTTTAAGCTTCTGCTTGTTTAATTGATTCAATTTAAAGTAATGAATAAAAAATGTTTCAATCTATACATTGTATTTCAGCTTTGTTTATATTTTAATCACTCTTGTGCCTGTGTGACTTTTAATAATGCAAATACTACGGCAGATGATATCTTTGTTTCATACTCTTGTTGGCTTCCTTTCTTAGCTATGGATTAGGAAAGCTATTGATTTGGTAGCAGCTATTTCCATGAGCTCCTGCTTCTCTGAGAGCTCTGAGGAGTGTTATACTGTTGTATCTGGCCATCAAAATTCATGGTGGCACTGGTTGATTCATTCATCTTCCTGTTTAAATATTTGAGAACTGGAACAATGTCTTTGATTCCTGCATGATTAACATAACACACCTGCAGCCCTACTGATAGGTGTTCTCTTGTTCTTTGGCATGAGCTTGTCAGATTCTCTCACCCCATAATTTTGACCACAGCCTACTTTAGTACTCTCTAATTTTACTTAAAATATTTGCATACCTGGGACTTCCTCCAGACTTGCCATTCTGAGTACTTGAAACATCTTAGTTTTTCACATATAGTTGTGAATCTGGGTCAAATACTGAGTTGACAGCACATGACTAAATTTTACATGGGCTCCTCAGCTACATGGTCCTGTGTACTTTGGCTCAGAAGTCTTGTTGCTTCTGCAAACATTTTTTAAATCTCTTTTTTTTTTATGCTGTTCACCTCCTAGAATTTTTTTATTTCTATTACCTCAAATATACTAATGGTTAAGAGCCTCTAATAGCTTTCCTATTAGTTTCATGTAATAACCTTTCTTCTGTTGTTTATGTTTCACTTCTTTGATTCTTCCATCGCTAAAATTTGCCTTCAGCACTTTATTATTCTGATTATTTAATTTTCTTTCTTACTTGTTGCCAGCTTGTGCTGGAGATCTCTGGCAACCTGCCTTCACCATCCTTACCTGTGGGGCCTCTGCAGGGTGACTTGCATCACCCACCGAGCCCCAGGTAGCCAGGACTTTCTTGGCTTTGTGACATGAGGGCTGTTTCCAGTCTCAGCAGTTGCATTAGAGAGAGACAGCTGGAAATGCTCCTCCAGCACTCAGGGCCCATCTAATACCCTGAGTGTCTTTTTATGAAAATGTGAGATATTGGAAAATCTATAGGGATATTTGTCCCACTGTGAGAAGATACATACAGAGGAATCTCTTTTTCCCAGCCCTAAGCATTTTAATTTTATATCCTGGCCTTCACTGACTCTTTAATTATGCCTTTAGCAGCCAGGTTCCTCCCAAGAGGAGAAGACTAATACCTACTAAGCAGCCATCTTGTTTTCTTTTTACTCATACTTAAGCAAGCAAAGCCAGTAAATCCAATTCCACTTAGCCCTAACTGAATCTTCCCGCTGGACACTGATTTGGCTGGGGCTTTCTTAATACTCAAAGGTCATGTGATTTGTCTTAAAAGCAGATAGCCCTTGTTGTTCTAAATAACATTTGTCTAAAACTTTATTTTTTCCTGAAGTGGTTTTTTTGCTGTTGATTCTGGAAGGGAATTGGAGTTTGGTCCGGAAGTCTGGCGGCGAGTAAGGTTTGCTACTTGCCCCTGTCCACTGTTTTTAAGGTGCTTGAACTGTTTCCACAGACACCCAGAAAAAAGAACATTTCTTAAGAGGTGAATGAAACTTACTGTAACAGCAACTACATTTGAGCCCCCTGGGGAGTTCTCTGGGATCCTGGCAATGTAGTAGTCAGAGGAGAACTTCGGGACATTGTCATTGGTATCCAGCAAGTGAATCACTATGTCAGCCGTCGAGCTGAATTTCTCTGGTGTGTTCACCTCTATTGCAAGAAGCTAAGAAGAGAAAAACAGCAGATCACTACAAAGCAGCCATTAGTTTTCTTAAAGGAGCTTCCTCCACCCCCCCATGGCACAATGGTGCATTTTAGCCTGGTTGGGCCAGGCAGCTCAGAATCAGGGAGATAATGAGCAAGGTCAGCATCCGGCCTTGGCTTGTTTGTGCGTGCTTGCTTGTGATGGGCAATCACGCTGTGGGAAGAGGCCTTCAGACCTGTGTACTCGTATTAGACTTCATGTGACAGATGTGACCAGTCATAACTAACCAACACACATCCAAAAGCCGTAACAGAAGCCTACAAGCAATCATCCTTGAGCAGCTCCTGGAACTTTGGGAAACATAAGCACTGATTTATTTGGAATAACCACATAAATTCAATTGTGATCTTTTGCAGAGGAAGTTCTTCATCAGGAAAGAAGTCAGGAACAATAAACTGCACCAAACAGGGTAAAAAGATGAGAGAACCAGTTGTTTTGAAGCAGCATTACCCCCACCCCAACTGCTGGATGGTCAGGCATCAGGAATGTACAGCAGAATCCCATATCCCAAAGATTGTGAGGACTTCTACTACTGACTTCATGGGACTTCTACCCTCATTGCCTCATGCTGATTAGGACTTTATCAGTTACTCATGGGGGCTTTTGAATTGCCTTACTGTCTCTGACAAGAACAGAGCTCTCTGACATCACACGTTCTTGTAACTGCTCATCTGAAAGGACAGGCAATCACAAAGAGCTGAAAAAACTGAGTGTGTCTGCTGTATCTACTTGCTCCTTACTGAGCAAAATCTACTGGATTTGGGGAGCATCAGTAGGATGCCTCAGCTGGTGGAGCAGCAAGCTCAGGTGGTGTGTGGCTGAGCAAGAAAGAGCAAATTCAGCAATGGGTACTGAGAGACACTGGCACCTTCACAGTGTCTGTCCCACGGGTGGCTGCATGACACAGGATCAGCACTAGGACATCAGTCTCGGGCTCTGTAGGGGCTGAGCCCAAATGGCTAACAATGGTATAATGTTTGGTTTTCACGCTTGGGCAGAGACCTCGTTAACACAAAGCAGGAGGGCTCTGGGAAGGCAGCACACCACTAACAGACTAGTGAGCAGGACGTGAACTGAGACATAAGAGGCTCAGCTGACAAATCAGTCTGTGGGTTTTAATTCATAGGAGACGTGTCCCAGGAGCTCCCACAAAGAGGGGGAGTGCCTCAGTGGACTTCGGAAGGAGAAGCAGGGCTGCCACAGCATCCCCTGCTGCCCTGGTGCCGCGGCTGTGGGAGCTCATGGTTCCGTGCCGCTGGTCCCCACGGGGCCGGCGGGGGATGCTCACCAGCAGTGGCACTGCCCGCTGCCTGGGGGTCACGCTGTGCTCAAGCCTCTGCTCTGCCAGATTTGGACACATTTGTATCACCTCGAGGTGAAAGGGGAGGCTGGGGAGCTGCTCAAGTAGACAGGGAAAAGGCTATCTCAGTGTCGTCTCCTAGAGCTGTTCCTGCTGTGTGAACATTTATAATGGTTGGAAATAAAGAGAAGAAATGAACCTTGAAGGATTGCTTGCAATTACTGCAGGACACATCTGCTCTAAAAGGGGAGCCTGGTCACCACATCGCTGTGCTAACTTTTGTGTTTGGGAGTCTGAAGTGGTGTTACAGCAAGACATTTTTAAAGGGAAAGCCATACAGACATCAGCAAAAACCTCCTTATGAGAAATCTCAGCTCCTGAAGCAGTACAGAGGTAAAATCTTAGTGCTGATTGGGCACATGGAGCTATAACTAAATTATAACATCGGCAGTTAAATCACCTTTGTGGCTGCAGTCAGCCCACCTTAGTATACCTTATGAAAGCCTAGTATTTTTACTTTGTTTTCTACACTAATTTTTTATTCCCTCTCCTTTTAGCAGCCACAGTCCTGCTATGTCAACAACATCTGCTGTCTTCCTTCAGGGAGGAAATTTCATCAGCTTACTTGCCTGCAGTGTCTTATGCAGACCTGTATTTTTGCTTCATGTGGAGAGAAAAAAAAATAACATACAACTATTACTTCACAGGACTACGTATCAACAATTAATGCTTAAGTGCCAGAAGAGCAAACTGACATGCAATCTTACAAGTGGTAGGTAAATTTTAAAAATAGTTTGATTTTGGCAACTGAAGATAGTTGCAGGCTCCCCTGGCCCCGGTCTGTGAGTGTCTGCAGCATGTCCAGGCTCCTGTCAAGGCACCATGTGCTCTAAGCTGAAGGAGATGGAGGTGGGAGGTTTACCCCCAGAGCATGGCAGCCCATAACAAGGTGGGACAGTAATACCTGGCCCCTTTGGCAGAGGCACTTGAGAGGTGTGTGAATTACCATAGCTGCCATACTTTGGGAAGCCCATTCGAGCTCTTGGACAGCTGAAAATGAAGGAAGTCCTGACTACAAACTACATATAAGAGCCAGCACTAAATGGAAGATAGGTTTCTCTAGTAGCCTTTGCTTCAGAAAGTTTTTCAGTGCATCCTCCAGTCAAATTAGCTTTAATTGCTCTTTGGCATTTTACTCTTCAAAAACAAACTAGAGGAGAGGGATCGTTGCTTACAGAAAAAACCCCAAAAACCTGAAAATAACCTCTCAAAACTGCTGTGAGATACACATTAAATAGAAATATATTTCATCCAAAATTCTAACCAGAATGACTATACTGACAACTAAAACTGGGTAGGAAGTAATTTGAACTTTGCAGGAAAATGCAGCCAGCAATGAGGTCTTTATAAAATATTTGCTGCCATAGATTGCTACCATATCATCCAGCTGCACCTTCTCCATTTGGAATCCAGACAAAGCCTGCACTTTTAAAGCAAAGTCTTATGGTCTCCAGTAGAAATAATTTTAGAAAGTCTTTCTTCAGTAGAAATAATTTCAAATAGAAAAAAAAAAGGCGCATAACTGCTTAAGCTATAAAAATATGTACCCTTTTTCCTGGTAATTAATTCTTTTGGTGTTCATGGCAATCACATTAACTACTTTGATTGCTATTGGTATTCATGAGGAGGCCATGTGTAACTCCTTTACTGGTCTTTTGGTAGTTTAACCTGAATAAATGTGCACTTATTATAATTAGTTTCAGTAGCACTTTATGGCCCTTTCAGAATCTGCCACTTTAATACAGTAATGATGCCTCATATTTTTGTAGCATCTATAACCTATAAAGTTCAAAATGGCTTAGGAACATTACAAGAAGAGACCTGAAACATACAGAAGTGAAACTTGCTAAGGACACAGAGCAAACCATACGGCAAGGGGGAGAACAAAACTGTGGAATTGTGGCTTTTGGGCTGTGCAAAAAATGCCTCTCTCTGTACATTACAAAACTAGCATATGTTAATACTTAGCTAGATAGTTTTGGCAAATTTTTTTAAATGATTACAGGGATTGTCTTATGCAAGTCTTTGCAGAACTGAAACTACACTCATGTTCAGAGGCAGCTGACAGAACACCAGACTACTTAATTGTCTTGTTGATGAGCCAAAGAATCCATCAGGGAAGGTGATAATGCAAAGTTCCAGCTTTTGGATGAAACTGGTTCTTGCATGGCTGGCATAGAGCATGGGTGAGCCTCAGGTCAGCCTGCAAATGGCCATATAGATAGATAGACTCTGACAAAGGCAGTGAGCAATTTTGGGGAATTATCTTCCAGTCATCTGGGGTCTTCAGGCTGCCAACATTCAAAAGCATGATCATGAATCAAATTACTTAGCACTAAGCAGGTAAAGTTCTAACTGCAGAGAAATTAGGATTTCATCCTGTGAATTTGTCATTGTGAGTGCAGAAATAACACCCTCAGGGTTCAGTCTAGGATGATTCAGAGCCACCAACATGTACAGTTTCCAGAGGGAGATAAAAATCAACGCTTTGCACTGACTGGACTAAATCAGTCCACTGATGCATCCATTAAACCTTGTGAAGGTGGTGAACCAGAGGCAGAAATGAGTTTTCCTTACATGGAATATCATGTCACTGGTACTGCATCAGGCAGCTCCTAGTGGATTAAGAAGCTAAATCACATCAGATACAAAAGCCAACATACACATAGTGTATACACTGAAAAAGAGGACCTGGAAAGCAGAAGTACCTTGAAGGTTAACACCTTGGAGCTTTCATAGTCAATGGCAGCAGAATTTTCCACTATTATTGTAACCTGAGCCTCATTCAGGACAGTTTGAGGAACCACTCGGAAGATGCCACCAGGTCCAACAAGACGGAGGTTGAATTTAGCATTGGCTCCCTGTGAATAAAAGCAGATATGGCATTGATTGTTTGCAGTGAATGGTTTTCATGAATTGTTTTCAGCAATCTTACAGCCTAGTTTGCTCTGTTTTTTCAAACGATATAAAATGAGACTGAGTCTTACTGCTGAGAGCCCTCTGCTCTCCATCCCCTGGGCAGGAGACTGTTAAGAAGCTTAGTTGTATAATCCCTCCAGCCCTAGTCACAAGACAGACACAGCTTTTCTTAAAATAGATTGACAAGCTTGGTTATTCTTTCAGTCATAATGGAAAAACCCTGCAGCAGGCCTGGCTAAGAGAGGAATCTTGTGGCCAGCAGCCTTGGGCTTCGTGCCACACACTGGGAGCTAGACAGAGATGACACCACGTGCATATTGGCAGGGAAGTCCTGCCTCTTCCTGCTTCCTACCAAGGAAAGACAGCTGCTCGAGTAAGGACAACACAACCCTCACAAACCCAATCTCACAGAATGGTTTGGGGTGGAAGGGACCTTTAAGATCACCACATTTCAATCCCCCTGCCACAGGCAGGGACACCTTCCACTAGACCAGGTTGCTCAGAGCCCCATCCAGCCTGGCCTTGAACACTTCCAGTGTCCAGCCCGTGTTCTAAGAACTCAAATGCTGTGTAAGTTGTTCTTCATGCATTCTGCATGATGAAGATGCAGAATCACAAAAACATGCAATCTCCAAACAGAGGTGGTACTCCACATTTTGCACTGACTGGATTTAGCCGACCCAGAGATGCAAACAATAAACTGTGTTGGAGCTCGCAGTCTTCTGAGTCTTGGATTAGGATTTCTCAGAGCAGAACTCCAGCAGCACACAGCAACCAGGAACAACCAGCCCAACCTCGGCTCCTCCCAGGGCTAGATTTATAGGGCTTGTGCCCGCCCTGCAGCTGCAGTTGTTAGTAGGAGGTTAATGAGCACTTTAGGTTGAGGCCTGAACTCTATGTGAATAACAATTGAGTTCAGGTGTTGAGTCCGGTCCTGAGTGAGAGCTTGGCTAGTGGACACCATCAGGGTTTAAATACATGTTACTACAATAAACCTTTTGGACATTGATACACTTGTGGAAAGAGAGGAGCTCCACTTGTGGAGAATAAAATCTGACACACACTTGACAGCTCCAGGTGAAGTGAGAAGGCAAATCCCAATTACAGAGATAAACCTTCTAGCCAGAGAGAACATGGGAAGCAGCAGTATCTAAAAGGTTACCACCACTTGTGTGCAAGCTGGGAAGAGTGAGCCAGAGCCAACTGGCCAGGGCTAATTCTTTTAAGACAAACTAGAGCATGTAAGAGAAAAGATGAAAGGGGGATTCTCATATTTCTGCCCTACAGGGAAGATGTGAAAATGAGCTGAGCCTACCTCACCAAACTCTCTGGGTTCACTAATTTCTCAGTGTCATGTTTACACTGTGACAAACAGCCAGATTCACTGCCTGCCTGGTGCCACGTTCTCCCTGTAGCATGAATCTTGAGATGATGAATTTCTAATAATAACTTTCAAACAGGACAACTTTACTTTCCGCTGTATCCCTGGAGAGCTTGTTATGAGCAGTTCTTGAGCAGCCCTAGCTCATGTCAAGAGAAAAAGTTTTCAGCAATAGTCCCTTAAGGGAAGCAGAATGACCTTGGATCCAAACTCAGTGGTCTGTGTTGTTTGGTCATACAAACCCACCCCCCAGCCACAGAGATGATAACAGGCTCTCTTTTGCTGGATAGTAAAGCTGAACACACAAAGCCAGAGCTGCTGGACTATGGAAAATAGTGCTGATGGAAAGAGTAGACAGTCTGACAATACAAAGTATTCTGCACATGGGACTGTACATGACTAGAAGGGTGGCATGGGATAGAGAGAGAACTGCCTCCCTCCAACAGCTGAGGGATTGCTGCCAGAGATGTCCCCTGAACCCAGATCTGCTCAGGGCAAGCCATGCTGCTGCATGTCTCCAAGCAGCCAGCCATGGGACACAGGAATGGCTGGAGGAACAGCAGCACTGAGCCCTAAACCCTGTCGAAGAGGTCTGGGGGAGAAGTTTCTGTATAATTTTCTTGCGAGTAAGCATGGCATTTCCATCAAAGTGTAGGCCTAAACCAGACCTTCACCACAGCTTCCTCCTCCTCACTTGTATCATCTACTCCCCCAAAAGAGAGTCTCTACTAGTTGTGACAGACACAGACACATGTTTAATTTTCTTCTCTACATAGTCATCTTGCATGGAAGCGAAAACATTGCATTCTTTGCCTTAAAAGAGAAGCAACCCATCCCCCCTAGCACTAGGAAGCTTCTTGAGAAATCTGTACAGTGTATTTATCAGTTTTCTGCTTATTTTATAGCCTAACTTGCAGCCTGAATATTTTGTCAGCCTAGATATATATTTTGTCTCTAAAGAGAAGAGATGGGTTTTGTTTCTCCCCTTCTGCAGCACCATCCCCTGTGACAATAGCAGGATAGACGTAGCACTGCTTTGAAAGCAGTCATTTATCTGCTTGCTGCAGAGCAGCAGGAGGGAGGGGGAAGAAGCCAGTGGGTTTGATAAAGTACAATACCATCAAACCAGCACAATACTGAGCACAGTTACAGAAGAGAGCTCTTTCCAATAGTAATACAATTCTCAGATGCATTAAGCTTTTTTCTTGTCACTACCTAACCTGAGGCTAACTCAGATGGATGTCATTCATACAGTATTTAGCTTAGGGGTCCCTATAGCAACCATTGCCATAGTACCTACAGGCATCACAGGTCAGTTGGACAGCAGGCTGAGATGGATGGAGTCTTCTTTCCTTTTCCTTTATCTGGTTAGACTTAATTTGGCTCTGGCGTAATTTTTAAGACTACCTAAAATTATCACTCCAGTGGGAATGACTTATCAAAGCATGCACTGCAGACCCTGACTGTAACATAAGGGCCAGAAGAAGATACAGACAGCAATTGCACCTGAAATTACTACAGGGCTTGGAACCTCCAAGAAAATCTTCAAAGGGCGTATGTTCTTGGACAATGCACTGGCAACAGCTGAACACAACCAGTAGTTAGGGAAGTTCATAAGGACTGTTCAACTTCAGTTGCCAAAAGAACTGGGCTGCAGGTTTAGGACCACCCTTCCCTGTGGTACTAACTGTACTAACAGTCATAACAGTATATGACAGACTGACTGTACTCCTGGGGCCAGGCTCTCTGTGGTATTGGACCCTACAGCTACTTTGTCTGTCCTAGGCTTTTAGGGAATGCAGGTGAAACACGTGAGTTTCTAAAATGACGTTTTCCCATTTGACAGTTCTTCCTAGTCTTTGGGAAAATAGGACAGGAATACTGAAAGTCTGCATAGTTTCCATTTACCTGATCTGAATCATTGACTGTAATCTTCAATCCTCTTAAGATTTCACCCTCCGGGGGATGCTCGTACATGGTCAGTTCAAACCTGTTTTGGGGACCATTTTCTCCATAGAACGTTGGTGGGTGGTTGTTGAGGTCGACCACCCGTATGATCACCATGGCAAATACGTGGTCGGAGGTGTCACCTTCCTGACTGATTTCTGATGCCTGCAGCAGGCAGGAGGAAGAAAAGAATGATGAGGGTGTTTTCTCTTTCTTCGAATTTGTGTCCAGGTATTATTCCACATGTACAAAGCACTCTAACACACTAACTTGTAGGAAGATTCACAGACTTACATTTCTCTAAAACCTCAGTCCATTTCACACTGAAGTTTATGATGATTAGAAGATTATGGTAATAAACCAGTCCCAATAAACCCCCAGTTGATTCTCCTTCTAATTTTGTGATCCTAGTAACTCACTCCAGGTGAAAACAGTTCTCTAAAAACAAATAATCCAATAGAGGCAAGGTAATTGCTTGCCTAAAGTGTTGATAGAATAGAAAAGGAAGACAATGTTTAAATTTGCTGTGGTACCACAAGCAGTTCATTGTCTCATTGCTGCAAGGACTGCAGCCTTGAATACTGCGAGAAAAACTGTACTTGTGGCATATAGGTAAATATTTGAAAAGATACTTTTTTTTTTTTGAGATTTAGTCTCTGATTCACAATTCTGCTGTGATGTTTAGATAAGCTTAATTTAAAGTGGATATAGTTTAGACAGACAGGCAAACCTAGCTGGTATTTTTCTGAATCAAAAGATCAAATCAGTCTGGATTTCAATAACTGCAACATGCAGCCTGATTCACTGGATTTCACAGAAGACATTTCTTCTGCCAGGACAGAAACTGGCTGGTTACAACAGCTATATCTAACACACCTTTTTGCTCAGAGGGCTCACAACCAAAGGCACTTTCTCTGAAGGTGCTAGTCTGGCAACTGAGGTGCCTGTCACTACGTACGCTGGGTAATAAAACACCCTTTTGGTTCCTCTAGCACTTTTGCAGCCTGCACGAGCTCTGGGTCACCACATACATAATTAGGAGATCAGAAAAACTTGCAAGGCTTTAACCCATTCTGCATCTGGGGAGCGGTAGGAGAGTACAGTGAAGCAGAGCTGATAGAGGAAGAAGTGGTGCCTGAGTTTAAGTCAGCCCATGAGAACTCCATGTTCGCCCAGGTACAGCACACTGCTTGAGCCCAGGAGGAGCAAGTGCCCTTGGGGGTGCTACACACTGGTTCTGGCAGTGTGCAATTCCTCAAAGCTGCCTTTAGCTGATATTGTCCTTACCACAACCATAATATGCATTTCCAATATGCTGAAGAAAATTGACACCATCTTCGCAATTTAATTCGACATTTAAAAAAACTTTTTCTTTAGAAACTGCTTAAAATAATGCAGCCTGTCATATGAGTACTGGCTCATCGAGGTGTTAGCTCATCGAGGTGTAAGCATGTATTTGTACGTGGCTGATCAGTGCCTCAGGAGTGGATCCTGATATGACACTGCATGATCTGTCCCAGTCCTATTACTAATCATAGATTTGACTGTGACCTATCTTATAACATGGAGGTTTCAAGACATTAATTCCCAGTGTAGCAATAAAATCTGGAAACACAGAGAACAGGTATCTCCAGACTGTAAAGGACATTGATTCTCTAGCCTCAGAGATGAAATTAGGACAAGATGATCTCATTTGAAAGGAATAATTTGAGATACTAAATATCCCAACAATAATACCCCAACATCCCAACAAAAGCAATTAGTTCTGATTTATACTATCTGATACTCTGCTCAAATATAGGAGGTAGTTTCTGAAACAGGTAAAGTCAGCTATAAATTGAACAATTTTAGACAATCATGCCTACTCATGGCATTTTAGACCAATAGTCTTAAAGTGGCCACAGTACCTACCTTAACTTTTAGTTCATACACTTCTTTCTTGAGCTGATTTGGGCTCTTTATCACAGAAATGGCTCCAGTTGTGTTGCTGATTTCAAAGGAACCTTCACTTCCTGCAATGAAACCAAGATGCTGTGGTTACATGCCACACTTTCTTTCTCTGAACAAGCATGAGCAAATCAACTATACACTTCATTAAGCACATCTTTGCCCATATGTGTATCCATAACTATCAGTGGATCTGAAGCCTCTCTTCAAAAACGAAGCATTTCTGTGACTGGTCACAGTGAGATGAAAACACAGATGAGGGCCAAAAAGGGTTTCCTCCCCTAGGAACGGCTCAGTGGAATTCTGCCCTTATGGGCAACTATCAGCATTTTCCTCTTCCCATCCTGGTCAGGCTCCCCTCAAACCTCAGCATTCAGGCATGCAAATTTGGTACTAATTTTTATTATGCTGTCTTCTTTATATGCTGGTTTAGACAAAAATAGACATTTGTCATTGTAATTAGCAAATGCATAATTAAGTCTCTGAGAAACAAGAATATTTCTCTCACTAATATCAGCTAAGGTGAGAAGTCTGACAATCTGCCTCAAAGAAACATAGTCACTTTCTTCAGACAGCATCTCTAGAGAAGCATCTTCTGGTCAGTTGTTAGAAAAAAGCTTTCAGCCTGTTGCAAGGCTGTCCTGAACAAAAAGGGTTTTTTGGAGAATCTGGGGTAGACCCCAAGGTTTCTGCACTGAGGCAGAGTCTGCCACAGGCAGGACAGGGCTGCAGGCTGACTTTGCTACTACCACCCAACTTCCACTGATCTGGAGAGAATACCAGTTCCAGGCAGCAGTTGCTTGAGATTGGTAAATTTGTGCTGAAGCAAATGCCAGCTTGCAGAGAGGCAGCAGCGTCTCACCAGGATGTCAGGAACCATCTCACATCACACCAAAGGGCAGGCTGGTGCCCAGGAAGGGCAGCCCTGCACGCTACCTCATGTACAGTATTGGCCACAGCCTGTGCCTCGTGGCAGAGTCTACCATTGAAAGGAAAAGAGAGGAAATCCCTTTAAATGTAGGAGATCAAGCCTTCAGAAATAAAGGACGATGACCTGAAAGCCCAGTCGTTTTTCTTTTTCTCAAACTCATTTCCGATGCTGATTTTTAAGCCATCTGATGCCATCCTCTTTTGCTAATACCCACAATAACTGCAACTTCATTAAAGCACTCTAGACACAACATTGAACAGATATTGACTCACAATACCCAATTATTAAGATACATTGGCCTGAAAAGTATGTTCTGCCTGAGAAGAAGCTTAAGTCAATAGTGTTTGCAAACCACCATATTTCATGTTATTGTCTAGTTATCCCAGGGAAATTGGTAACCTGGAGTATGTGTAGCAGTACGTGTGTTCCTCCATACAGCGCATTCAGAGGATTGGAGCGTTTCCTATTATTATCCCACACTCCCTGGATAAGAAATGCTTATTAAGAACAAACAAGTTCCTATTTGCTGTTGAGTGTTTTCTTGTCCGTTGACATCCCACCCTGCAGTTATTGGAATAATGGCTTGTCAAAAATAATGCCAGTGTCTGAGGTGCAGGGGCAGAAACCTTTTGCAATCTCCTGTTCTCTGTTTTTCAACTTTCTATGCACTAAAAGCATATTCCTTTCCCATCTTTTCCATTTCACACAAACACAACCCTTTGTTAATGTGCATGAGAAAGGCCTGCTTCCCATTAAGCCATATTTTGTTCTACTTATCTGTCATCCCCTTCCATCTTCCTGTTCCAGTCTTTCTTAAACATTTACCTTTTTTTTATCCCAGAGAACCCTTTTGGTCCTTCTCTGTTTTCTTTGGAAATCCAATATCTTACCTCATTAATCTTATTTCCCTTTGACATTTTCCGTGGTTCTTTTGCCTTCACTTATTCTCCTTACTTAATTTCTCCCTTGTTTAGCATATTTTTATCCTACTTACTTGTTTTTGCTCCTCATTTTACACCTTTCTTTTTACCTTTTCTCATTTTCTATGTATTGTCTTCTGCAACCCTTTTTTTCCTCAGTGTTTCTACCTTTCTTTTACCTATCTATTCCCTCACATTAAGAAGGAACCTCAGCATGGGTCTCATCCTACACCAGCAAAAAACTCAGCTGTGAGTATCTCTCTGTTCTGGCTGTTTACATCACATAACACAATGAAGCACTTACTCCATAGCTCTGCAACTACACCTCAGATTTCTCTTAGGAAGTTTTGGGATCTTTCACACCTGTGAGCTGGGGTGCCCTGTTAGGAAGCCTTATTTTGGAGAAAGACTGTATAGAAACCATAAAACCTAAAGCTGTAGCCTGGAGTTTAGTTGCTCTAAGTTGTTGTCTTCACCACCTAATGAATCATCAATTCAGCTAAGTTTCACATTTATGCCATTAAAAGACGTGCAACAAACACTCTCAAAATAGCTGATGGAAAACATTTATCTTCTGATAACATCTGTTTTCTTCCACTTCAGTGTACAGCCAGTGTCTCTTCACTGGTAAATATAATATCTTCCAAGAAATCAGAGGTTTGACTGTTTAGCCACTTTAATCACTGTATTAATAAAAATATCCCTCCAAATGCCATGTCTGGGTTCCCCAATGAATTAGCTCACCTCTCAGATTAAGGGATAGAGATGCTCAGAAGAGAGAATGCATCTCCCTTCATGCTTTCTGAAATGACAAGCAGGCTACCAATGCCTAACAAATCAGCAACATTAACAGCTCCAAGCGCAGTTCTGTGAAGAAGATACTAAAACTCACTGAATTGAATCGTGGCTATTCTCTGGTAGACAGGGCCCTGAAGTTGTTTGAGGTACCTGGCATTATTTCCTGAGATTCCTGAGATTTTGTCTCAGGTTTATTAAACTCTAGCGTATTCTATTCTAATTTAATGCAAGATCTAGTTTTGAGTGCCCTTCAAATTTTGTATAAGACCAGCCTACTCACCATTCACGATGCAGTAATGAATACTGTTGGGCTTTCCTCTGTCTCCATCAAGAGCAACAACAGTAAGGACCTCAGAGCCCTGGGGAGAAATGGAAAATCACAGTCTGTGTGCTGAGATCAGAGCAGTGAAATTGCAGCTGCACATTAATAAACTGAACTCCTGTAAGTCTTTCTGCGGTGAAGTGCTGTGGGCAGAGTGGGTACTTGTGCTTGTGCTGTATGGGGAACACAAAAAGGGCCAGTGCCCACTGCTCTGGGTGTGAAATGGCTGCAGACCTGCATGGCCAAGGGTGCCTCAGGCCTGGGGGCTGGCTGGTTGCAGGAATAGTTGGAAGCTGTGGCCAAGGACACCTGCCTGGAGCCACAGATGTGGACAGAAGATTTGGAGCAGCCAATCTGAAACCCGAGGTTTAGTTTGGGGCAGTACCAAGATTCCCTGTGGTTGCTTCTGTGTAGGCTTCTGTGCCCCATGGCCACACAGAGTGCTGAGGCACAGGCAGCTGCCAAGGGGTCACTTTGGTCCTTCCTAATGAAATTCAGACAGGCAGTAGAAGCAAACAGAGGTCACAAAGCAACTTGGCCCACAGAACATTTAGGGCATAAAATTGTGATGAAAATGATGATGATTTAACTGCCCTTAAACCTTCACTGTTTGTCTTTCTGCACAAGTTACGTGGCCGTGGGCCATATGTACAGAATTCGTGTACTGGGGACCATTTGCTCATGTGACTGCTCCTATCAGCTCAGAGGGATGATGAGTGTCACATTAAAATGCTCACTCAAGTGGCAGTGAGCTGTGCAATTCAGGCCTCTGAACTAAAATGTTACTGTTTGGGGCTGCAAAACCAGGGAACATTGAAGTAACTGTCAGTGAATCACAAATGGCAACAAGGAACATTTTCATGACAACCCTTGAGTGAATTTTTCAAACAAGAGCAAGGCTCTGTTAGAGCAACTGGAAATACAGAACTGTATTTATTATCGTTTATGCTGGAAGCAGCAATAAAATCTGCCTACTGGGCAAAATGCAGTGCAGTCCCTTTGAAGGTGACAGAGTACTTGTAAATCCTGACAACTCCACCAAGGAGAAAAGAAGCAAGTTTACAAAATTAACACTAAATGCGCAAACACCACTAAAGTCAGCTATTGCCTTCTTCTCTGTGGAATTCATTCTAATGGCAAAACCCACACCAGGAAGGACTGATTCGTGCTTCCATCATTATATCATAATGGTGTAAGTTATGAGCTCAAGCTGGATGTAATTAACATTTATTGATTCTCATTTCCATAGTAAACACTAACTCCTGTGTGCACCTGATGGTTATTTCAAGATCTATACGTAACTATGCAGAATAAATCAATATACATAATATCATTCATTCCAAACACCTGCAAAGTACACGAACATTATTTCTCTGCCCTGCTGAAATGTAACAGCCTCTGCAGTGAACTGCAGTATATATTCATGCACGGGCTGCAGTGTACATTTCTGGACAGAAAGGTAAGACACAATCTTTCCTAAAATTCAAGGGAAGGTCAGATGAACAGAGTGCAATCACACTGCTAAGCTGATCAATAGCCTAATGTTGGGTAATTTCATGGGTAGACACCATTTCTTGTCCTATACATGAAGAAAATTTTAATTAAATCTTATGTATCAGGGCGAAAGCTGCTCCATACACAATCATGTCACTGCATAGATATAGAGAAAACTCATTAATTTGCAGCTTCAACAGTATGTGGCTGCAAATAACTGGTTCTCCTAACCATGTCCCTGCTTGACTGATAATCTGGTTGTGTTTAGGCCT
The DNA here is from genome assembly GCA_013398055.1 of Ifrita kowaldi. Lineage (NCBI taxonomy): Eukaryota > Metazoa > Chordata > Aves > Passeriformes > Cinclosomatidae > Ifrita > Ifrita kowaldi. The sequence goes on from VZRS01008388.1 coordinate 37,926, forward strand.
AGGAGGTCTTCCTGGCACATTCTGCCTAACCGGCCATCACTGAGCAGAAAGCGGCCCCCATTTTGGGGATGTCAGGGTTGCTTGTCCCCAGGTGATGTCCATGGGACAACACAGAGAGTCTGAAGTATTTGGGCATAAATTCTGTCCACACCTTTTACAACCAGCTGTTGGTACCAGACTGATCAGAGCTAGAAAATAGAAGCACTGTGAGACCACACAGCAAACAGACACACGAAGGCTTCTGCCATGATGTGTTCAGGTGAGGTGACTGGCAGCCTGCTTAAGCCTTCAGCCAATTGCCTCTGGAGCATTGAGCTCCAGAAGAGCTCCAGAAGAGCTCTTAGTCACTGTCTGGGCTTAGAACAATGTAAATGGGCAGAATCCTTTTTGATTTTAATGAGAACAACAGGAAGCCTTCCATGGCAAATTCGCAGTAGACATAAGTAAGAACAAGTCTGAGATTTGGTCAGCTCATTTCACCTAGGAGTCAAATCAGAGTTTAGGTCCCATTTCCAGTAAAGCCTGTGCTAGAAACCTTAGGACCATCTTGACTGAGATGGGAAAGGCTGCACTTGTTCTCCCGTAGATGAAAACCAGAACTTACTGCGAGCGTGTCCTCATAGACATATCCGTAGTAGGGAGTCCCGATGAACATAGGAGGAGTGTCCTGAACATCCTCCACATTGATAGTAACTGTTGTTGTGGCTGAAAACACTTTGTTGTCTCCCCTGAGCTTCCCACCACCGTCCTAGAAAAGAAGTCATCATCAGGTGCCTCTGCTGAAGCATGCCTGCAAATCAGCTTAGGCATTGCATGGACCTCATGAGCCTTCAGAAGCACAATTCCAGGAACTCTCTCTCTCTCTCAACACACCAATTAATCTGTGCTGCCCTTTTCCCTTCTATTTTCCATTTTTCCTGCTCTCTCTCTGATTAGGAAGACAGCTTGCAGTGCCTCATAAGTAATTTCTTATATTAAAAGTGATTGAGCCAATATATGCAGTCATAAATGATCTTTAGAGAGAGGACAGGGAATTCAAGGGGTTTTTTTGGGAAAAAAGAATGCTAGAAACTGATGCAAAAAGTTAGCAAGCAGGGTCTACAACTTTTCATCCCACGTATGGTCTTGTCATGAACACAAGACAGTGCACAGTAGCATGGTAGTGCATCTCTAGGGGGAAATAAACAGTGTACATGCTCAAAGTCTCCTAGGAGCTCCTATGTGATAAAGTGCAAGAACAGAGGAGCTGTGCAGCCAAAACCTGCGAGACAGTCACGCTGTGTAAACAGTCTCTGGCGACTTGGCTACAACCAGCTCTGCACGACTGATACAGCGGAGCCAATTAGGAAGACGACTCTCTATTTCAGAAGGTTTTAACACCCTCAGTCTCAGAGCACCGGCTGTAGGTCAGTACTCATGCTGGTGTGTAAGAGTGTGAATTGTTCAACATGTCTGCAGTGCCAATTCTAAAAATGCCTATTTTTTGAAAAGCTACAGTGATTTTTTTTCTTTCTTACTGCCCCAAAGGCAGAATTTAAGCCAAATTTTGTTACTTCTCCTCAAATGAACCTTGGCTAAAAACTATATGAAAAGGTCCATACATTTTGCAAAAAATATGAGAAACTCGAAGTCCCCGTAAGTTACAGCAAAATTGCCCCTTTCCACCCACGTGAGTCTGTCTGTGTGACAGGTCCCCACAGGATTGTGAGAGACTTCAGAATCTGTAAACTTTTCATGCCTGTTATGAATCCTTAGCCAAATCACAGGCTCAGCACTGCTGGGAAAGACAGGCAAGAAGGGATGTGCAGCAATATTTGCAGGATTTACACAAACTCCTGCCATGAGGCAGCAGAGAAGTGAAAGAAAGAAACATCCACAGATATTTCCAGAAAAGAAATCAATCCCTTGTGCTGTGCTGGGTCTAGCTGTGCCCTGTGTCTTACTCTGGGTAATGACTGTGGCCCATCTGCCTGCCAGGGGTTTGTCCTTGTGGTGGTAGGGCTGTGCCCTGGACAGCATGAGGAGCCCTGAGCTCACAGGCTGATGCTTCTTGAAGCCAGGGCTGGATACACCAACTCTTCACTTCTAGGTGAGTCTCATGACACAGCTGACACGAACAAAATGTGGGAAATCCCATCCCAAATCCTCCAGATGTTGCTCAGCAGCAGACACCAGCTACCTTTCCTGCCTTAATTTCCCATGTTACCCCCCACGCCTCCAGATGTTACAGCAGGAGTTACTCTGCTGCCTTCATGTTTCAGCAGCACTTGTATTTGAACTAATTGGTCCCACTCAAACACAACACCCCACCTCCTCTAGTCTCACATAAAAGCCTTTTACCTTGGCTACGACGACAACAAAATGTGTTCTTGATTTCTCATAGTCCAGGGTGACCCCTGTTTTGATGCGCAGGACACCGCTGTGACGGTCTATTGTAAACTTATTGGCGTGGATGTTCTAGAAGAAAAGAGAAGAAGAAACAGCCAGAGATTACAGGTATGGAAATAAGATTGCCATAGGGATTCATCTTTCATTTCATCTGCTAAGGGAGAAGACTAGAATAATGATATGGTTTGGGTGAATAATGTATTTGATGAATTTCACCTCTGTGTGTTTATGAACAATTCATGAACCAACCACAAGTCTCTCATTATTCAGAATAAATCAGTTACTTGTAATGTAGTTAGTTTTAATCTCTTAGTATTTCATTGTGAAAACGTAAACTTTGGTTAACTCAGTTAATTGCATGGAAAGACATAGGGAGACTTAACAGAAAAAAAGATTAAGGGAAAAGGAAGAAAAAAAGAAAAGATGTTACCCCTTAGTGTTTCAGAGTTTTACTGGTTTTAAAAAAAAAAAAGCAGGAAATTTGCATGTATAGATTATTGTCAAACACAGTAGTTGTCTGGCGATTTTTGTGATGTACAAGCAAAATCTGAAAGATGTCTGATTTTAAAAGAGGCCTAAAAAATGCCTCCCTCCATTCTTCTGAACTGGAGATATCTGTACAAACACCTCTGTTCCTGTATCCAGACACAATGGCCATTGTCAGATGATCTTGGCCATTCCAGCAGACATCACCAACTGCCTATAGCAGACTCTTGGAGAGGTTTTTTCTGTGCAACTTGAGAATTCTCAGAGACTGTGCCCAAAGACATGTCAAGATTTTGTCAACCAATACACATATTTAGTATCCTTTTTGCCACACAAATATATTATAAACTAGACATAGAATTTTGAAATTGCTGTCTCTTTGTTTGTAGGCTATCAGCCCTCTGGAAAAAGCCCAGTGCGAAATTGAATCCTGCACAGGGATCATAATTTGTGAAATCAAAGCTAAACAAGGCACTCAAGGTGTTCTTTCATAGTATGCCCAAGCTCTTAACAGGATTAGCTTTAGTGCTATGTAAATATCTTCTAACTTGTCTCCATATTTGTATCCAAAGTTAAATATTGCAGCAAATTTGCTTTGTTTTTTTGCTTGCTTTTTTTCATGTTCCCGCTTGAATAAGGGGAACTGCAGATAATCTGGATGAAACTGCCCACAGGAAGAAGGAATTTGAAGGACATAATGCACAAAATTGCCCTTGTGGCATACAGAAGATCTGTAATACAGAAGTTCAGCTTTAAATCTGGAGACCTTTCAGTTCTTCACCAGTGGGCAGCAACTGAAAGGCTGGCTCCAGGCAGTCACTGCTTTGTCAGGGAGAAGATTTAGTACCTCTCATTTCATACTGTGATCCAGGTATCAATTATGCACCAGCCTGCTACACTAAAGTGCACATTTGGGTTTCCAGTGTGTTTTGCTTCCTAAAGAAAGCTATTTCATGCTTTAGAAATCCCAAAAGCATTAAAAAGATTACAAGTTAATCTTGCTCTCCCTGTCACTCCAGAGGAAGGGCCAGTAAGAGCCCTGCCATGAGGGGTCCTGCTGGCAAGCACAGGAGTGTCAGTGGCAACTCCAGTTCATGTTCCTGCCTGCTGGACCACTCCTGGCTGCTTGCAGTCAGACAACATCCCTTCTGCCAATACTTACTGTCTTGTGCACGGTACAAAATTGGTCCTGTAGGTGCTAGCAGCAAGCTCAACCCCCCAAATCTTTTTAAAATCTGCTTTCTGAAGTCTCATTTAGAGAGAGAAGATTTGTGAAGTTACAGACAATACTCTACCTGCAAGAAGTAGGTGATGCTTCCTCCAGAACCCGTGTCTTTGTCTATTGCCTCAATCTTAAAGATACTGCTGCCGGAGGGAGTGTTCTGTGACCAGAAAGAGTTGCCAGAGTCAAACAGAAGCAGAAAACCAGTTGAGTTAAAAGAAGTGAAAAATGAGCATGCAGGGAGGCAGAAAAAGAGAGTGATGGTAGGAAGAGGGGACCAAAGAGCAGAAAGAAAAGAGGGAAGAGGTCAAAACTGGAAAACAAGAAGAAAGAAACATTTTGTGAATTAAGAACAACAGAAAATTTTAGCTGAGACAGGGTGTATCCTATTCCCACTGTAGTCAATTCTAAAAACTCATGATGACTCACATCTTGGAGCTTACCCCAAAAATAGCACACCTTAAGTACTTACAGATTTATTCCCCAAGTTTGCAGTGAATATTATATATCTACCCAAACCCTAAACCAGAAGAATGCAAGTTTATCCTGCACAACTTTTTATTTTATTGAAAATATATTAGCCCCTCTTTACATCCTACAGAAGTATATTTCCAGTATGCAAAGGAACTTCACCAACCTCTGGGACTTCGACTATGTAAGGTGTATTGATGAACTCTGGGCTCTCATCATTGGCATCCATGACAAGGATCCTGACCTTTTCAGAAACCTGGAGTAGAATATGAAGAACATATTATGAGTCCCATTATTTATGGATCCCATTATTTCCTGTTTACAGAGGTTTCCAGGGCAGTTGTGCCTGTAGGATGCATGAACCTCCGAAACATTTCTTGTAATAATCTTAATTAATTTGTTTGAGATGAGGAAGAGCTCTAGATTTATCCAGTGTTGTGGATAAGAAGAGGGTCCCACTTTTGTGGTATCTCTAGTGAGGAAGCCCACATCCTTCTACAGGCAGACTGCTATCCTGGCTGTGACAGCATCAGTCTGTAAATTGAAAATGCCAAGAAAATCTGTGGAAGTAGGACTGGATGCTCAATGCCTCAGATAAGTCCTTAATGATTAGATGTGAACAAAGCTTTATCTAGCAGCAGACAAGAAAACCCCCACCACCTTAGCCTAAGCAAATCTTCTTAACATCGTGCTAGAGAAACACTGTGGGGGTGGGGGACAGGCAGCTCTTGGATGCTCAGCACTAGTTCCTATAATGTCACACATTTCTCCAAAAAGCCTCCAGATCTTAGGCACGAATCCTACTGTGCTGGCAGTGAAACTTCATAGGAAGCTGCTGTAATTCTGCAGGCTGCTAAGTCAGTATTTCAGCTCACACTACATTGTAATTATCCTCAAATAGCTGAGCAAGGAGATGAAGTGAGACTTGAGTAACTGTGAGTTCAGTGGCTCTTGGGACAGGAGGTAATGAGATTATGTTTTCTGATCAAATTAGATGGTCCCTTTAAGGTAATTTAATAGGAGTAGGTATGTGAGGACAGACAGTTTGACAAGCTACACTGTAATTAAATACTTACTGTACTCAGGCCATCTGAAATACTGACAATAACTTCAATCTCATCTTCCTTCTGTAAATGAAGAAAATTCTTTTGTTAGAGAGATGATGTTTGTCCTGATTGGAAAAGGGACTGCAGATTCAAACATGTCTAGGCAGGCAGATGAAAGCAACAACTAATACCACAAAGCAATCCCAGCAGAGGCCAGGAAGACTCCTCAGAAACTCCAGCCACGGGCTTCTTGAACCTTCTGTGGCTGCTGTCAGGAGATGGTTACTCTGGTAATCCCTGTTGCTTCTTAAAGTGGTAATAAAAATCAGTCACCTTTTTCAGGACATGTTCTCTAAAATGGCACTTTGGTACAAAATTCTTCTGTCTCAGTATACAAAATTTTAAAGGGTTTACCAAATATTGTGTAAGCTTCTCTGTGAGGAGATATGAAGGGTTCAATGCCTGTGTTGCCAGAATAAGGCTGCCTTTAGGCATCTTTAACAAACATGTTTACATTGGCTAAAGGGCTGTGATGCACTAGAGGAGTGTCCTGGAACACTGCTTACACAAATCTCTGCTTCTTCCTAATGATAGGAGAGTCCCCTGTCTGAGGATTTGATGAGTGTAGCTGCCCCTAAGCTCTTGATGGGGTGTGGATGGGGGAAGATAGAAATAAAGAATAAACTTCTCTTTTGACAAAAGCTGGACAGACAGCAGCTGAAAATTTTAATAGCAATGTTAGTGGCACAAGTCAACTGGAATGCAACATGATGGGTGAAGTATAATGTCTTAGAATTCTAAAGTATATTACATGCTTCAGGGGCAAATAAACTGGCACTGTCCCTCAAAGCCTCAGATCAAATTAAACTGAAATAAATTCCACAAACACCTGGCATGGTGCCATTTCATTGTACCTCTCTGTCAAGCTCCTCGATCAGAGTAACATTTCCAAGACTCTTGTCAACAGAAAAGTAGCGTCTTGATCCAGCTTCATAGGTCAGGTCATATGTCACAGGATCTCCTTCTGGATCAGTTCCATTCAGAGTGTACACATGGGTACCTGAAAAATTGATATTCAACACCATTTCCCTGTGGTTACTTCAATCAGTGAGTATTTCACGTGTCTGTTCCTTAGGAACTTGGCTACCCTGCAGCAGGAAAAGGTTTTGTCAATCAAACCCACTTACTGGGAGATATGGATAAGCAGACAGTTCAACAGTCCTGATGGCAAATTTTTAGCCAACTGGTTAAACTGAGTTTATCAGTGCTGGTTTCTGTCACTTCAGGCCCTTTCCTGTGGAGCTGCACCCAGGTCAGTAGTGTTCATGTCCTAGGGTTTACATAGGTGACAAGCTCTTGGCCAGCTCTCAGCCAAGAAGTGATGCTGTTGTACAACTGACAATCTCAGCAGTACCAAAATGCCCTCACAGACCTCTTCTTTGTGACAATAACAGAATTGCAAACCAGCAGGCAGAGAATCTGGCAATCTCCCTTCAGGGAGAGCTCCCACAGCATGGGACCCAAGCTCTGGAACTCACGAGGTGCAAGGACATTTTTATACTTTCCCACTTTCAGAATTAATCGGTGCAAAATCTTCTTTCCTACTTCACTCCCACTCATTAGCTCTCTCTCATTAAATTCTTTACTTGACACACCCACTCATGTTCATATAAATTAATAAATTTTTCAAACCCATCAATGTATTTCCTTCAGAAGCTGGAGAAAGGGATTGTTATTTCTATTTTTAAACATTGAGAAGTTGGTGCCAGTTTTTCCAGTAAACTGACTTTGTGTACTATAAATGATAATTCCTGGGAGAGTTATAACACCCATATTTTCAAAGTATGGTGAGAGTGTTTATTAGTATTAGTTTTTAAACTTACATATCTGTCATTCTACTGTGCTTTAATACCTTAATCCAAATAACTTCAAGCAGTTCACAAACACCAGTTAACTGAGCCTGAAATATAAACCACTGTTGTTGTTTCCTTCCAATCCGCTGTGCCTTGGGTAAGTTTCCTGAGATATTCAAGTTGCAGAGGTTAAGTGCAGAAACTGTGCTCTACATCCAACAAAGCCCTCTGCACTGAAAATACTGTAGCCAAGTGACTCACTAGTTGCTAGTGAGTTTTGCTTGGGCATGCAACCCAAATATAGGATGGAAGGATCCCTGCTAGGAAAGTTAGCATAAAGTTAAGGAAGAACACTAAGACACTCAGTTTTGAACTGCTGTGGCCCTGAGTTTGAGAGATTTTAAATTCAGTACTCAAATGTGATAATGTTTTTCTCATCTCCTCTCTTCAGTGGCAGAGATCACTGACCAGATCTATAAGCTTGTGTTTGATTCTAGAGCTTTGCCCACATCACTGACAGGTCAGCTTCTCAAAGGTTTCCTCAGTTTTGCAGGGCAACCTTTTGGACCTCATTTGCTTCTTCCTTGGCATGCAAACTGTGAAGCCGCTCAGGGGCCTTAATGGACATGGGACATCCAGCCACCAGTGGTGATATTTGGAAAACATGGCTGTCTTCTTGTCATAGCAAGAGATTATACCAAACCATGTAGAATCTGTGCTCACTTATGAGTAAACTCTCTTGTGATAATTACCAGGGCGATATTTGGGCAACTTTGTACAGAAAAATGTTCACATTGCAAAAACCAGTGCACCCACAAGAGCACAAACAAGAGACCTTGTTATGAGCTGGTTCAGCCAGCCAACAGATAATCAAGGCTTGCAAAACAGTTCACAAAACTACAAAACATTTTCCACATTTTTCTTGTACTTTTCCCACAAAACAGAGTGGAAAATAATAACACATCTGTAACTGTGATCCCCAAAAATTATTAGGGGAAGACAATGAGGGTATGGATGAGATACTTCTGACCGTAACAACTCTCTAAGTACAAGGAAATGAAAGGAGAGGGATTAACTGGGACTGATATAAAAACAGTATCCTGAGAGGACACCTGCTTCCTGATACAACTATCTATATAAGAGACAGAAATTTGAAAACTGTGGAGGGTTCTGCAGCACCAGCACTGACTCATTTATTCTTGTTTTTCAAAAGCTTTGTCTTAATATCACGGCTGGGTCCAGTTGGAGAATTAAGGTGTAAATTGTCAGCAATTCACTGACATCGTTATAAATATACTGCTTTTTTGGTGATTGGTTATTTCTACTTCTCAGTTACTTTTCTGCTTTTCTTGCTAACTTTTCGTGTCCCTTGCACTTGACGTTCTGCTGGCTGTCCTGCCTGTTTCTAGCTTGTGTGGATGTCTGCAGCAGCTGCTGAGCAGTTCTCTCTGTGCCATGGAGAAACAGGATGGACACCACATCTGGGCTCTCTTGGAGCCTGAGAGCAACCACCAGGCACAAGGTCTCTGCTGTGGCTGCCCTGAAATACCAATACTAGCAGTACACAAATGCAAACCACTCCTCAGGGGGCACAGGGCTGGAGAAGAACAGACTGGCAAAGGTTATGTGAACCCATTTGAACCTGGGCTTGTTCTTTCAAGCTCACAGTTTCCTTTCCTACATTTTCTTAGAATTTTCTTATAAGGAAGACAGGAAGTTTCTTGCTGCTAAATGTGAGAAGAAGCATTGATATTAGTACAGACTGAGATTACTGAGCTTTCTGAGCAAGTAATGATGGACTTCATTGATCTTTACACTGGACTGTTTGCTTTTTAGCTAAAGCTGATGCTTCATTTTTCATAATACAGAATACTTGCATGCCTTTTAAATTAGATTGTGGATCAAAATTTATTTTCTAACTCATTATAATTCCTTATTTTTTCCAAATTGTAATTTCACTGCACAGTACTCTCCATATCATTAACACCCCCAGGAACACTTCTCAGCACAGTGTTAATGCCAATTAAAAATCTGTTCTCAGTGTGCTGCCTCTACTTGCTGAAAAGGAAATAAATGAAAAAGACAGCTAAAGTCTTATCAGAGGATACCAAGTAAACAGCCTCTCCCTGTCATAAAAATATGGGAATAGAAGAGTCTTTACTTGAGGATATGGCAAATGCCATAGTTAGAAGAGCTGGATACTCTGAGTACCCAGGGGATGATGCAGCACGCTGGGACAGGGGAGTCCTAGGGAGCTTCTTGCTGCTTCCTGCTCTGGCTTCCTCCCAGGAGCCATCCCAGGCTTTTTCACTTTGTTTTTCTATTCCATCTTAAAAATCATTTGCTCTCAGCTCCTGCCACTCGGGCTGAATGGCTGTCTCATGATGCCATTTCTCCATTTTACTTCATTTTTGACTCAAATTTAATCCCAGCCAGTCTCTGCCCTGGGCTCTGGGGCTGGTTTTGCTTTCTCATTGAAGACACGCGCTCCCTCTCTGCTGTGCAATACTCAGCAATCAGATCCCTTCCCTGTCAGTTAAACAAGCCAGGCACATTCTGGATTCATGCTCAGTCCTGCCATTGTCCTTTGCCACCAACAGCTGACATCTGTTAACAAGATGCTGAGAGGGACATGCATGGCCACGCTCCCAGGACGAGACACCTCTGTTCCTAATGGCACAGCAAACACCACCTTGCCCAGGGTCACATGCCTGCTCTCCACTTGTCTCAGCCAAGGGCCCATTTCCCGAGCAGAAAAGGAGATGGACAGTTAACACAAAGCCTACAGACGGCTGTTTTCACTCCAAGCTCACCCCAAGCACAGGGGAGCTCAGGCTCCTGGGGGACATGGACCACACACCATGACTACCCCAAAGCCGGCTCCTTTCCCATTCACTGTGGCTACTGCTCCTTCCGGACCATGCCCAGGCGACTCCTGCTCCCTCCCTGCACCCTGGTGCCCCAGCTGGCTGGCAAAGCACAGACATGGCAGGATCAGCAGCCCAAAAGCCATGGCTGCTGCAGCAGCAGCCCAAACAAGCCCTGCAGCTGCCAGTGCCTGTTGTGGAGAGACAGGATACGGCAGCAAGTGCTCAGCATGGAGCCTGGACCATCAGCCCATGGACAGCAGCAATATGTCCCTGCGGCACCCACAGCAACCAGCTCCAAGGAGGAGCCATCTGAGTGCAATTTTCTGATGTATCTGCAGTTTCTGTCAGAAGAATTAAAGCAAAATTGAACACAGGTGAGTCCTCAGAGCATCTCTGTGCAGTGCTTGGCTTTGCAGGGGGCTTTGTTCCGTGCACTGCTGGCACTGCTGCAGGGGTGCAGAAGGCAAGCTGTGTTTAACACAGCTTCTGATAGCTCTCAGCTTTCCTAGAGGTGGAGCAGGGTGACAGAAACAAGGAAAGATTGATGGGTACCACGGGGGATGAGAAGGCTCTCCACAGTCAGCTGTGAATGACGGGAAGAAATGAGACCAGGAGCGTGTAGGAACAGGGGAAGCTTGAAGGATGGAGGGATCCGAAGGGGTCAGTCACCCACTGGTGGGTAGCTGGCAGATGTAGCTTTGATCAAAGGATTGCCACTACAAACTGGCTTTTAATGGGAGGAGTGCCTATTTGGGGGCAAGTGAAAAACCAGAAAGGAAAATGCAGGATGAAGAGATCTCCAGAGCATTGATGATGTTTGGGCTTTGAGAGAGTAATGAACTTAGGCCTTCTGAGTATCCTTCAATCCCCTGCTCTGCAGCTGTTCCCAGCCCCACTCTGTCCCCACTATGAGGCTTACAGGGATTATGAGGTAAGATGAAACAAACAACCTGAAATAGCATCCCACTCCAGCCTTAAGACCTTGATTAGGAGCACACACACATTTTGTATGTACACATGCAGAGAGCCAATTACCCACCTGCCTTGCCGAAACACAAACCCCAACTGCTACTTCAGTTTATAACTTCTCCCATTCTTCTTAAATCTGGCACTGAAAGGGACTGCTGTTCTGACCCCTTTTACCTTGAGGGGTCTCATGCCCTGCAGCAATAAATAGGATCTGGGAGTCGGCGGATACTTTCAAGCATTCCCACAGAAATAGTATTTGCTGTTTTTATGGTAACTTATGGTACAATGTATGCAACTTGGTAGACAAGTTACAACTATCTGTAAATAAGCAAAACTGGTCAAGGGAAAAGAAGGTCAAGTTAGGGATGATAGGAGAATGGTGATGAATTTGATGTGTTCTCACAGCTGCAGCACTGCAGTTTCTCTTTCTACAGCCACACAGAGAATCCATCATCTCCTTTCAGTGTTCCCAAATGTTGCATGTCCCTTGCCTACAGATGCCTGGGAATATAACTAACACATACTGCTCTGCCAACCACTTGCAATCTCAGCAGGGCCAAAGACAGTAAAATTTCTGGAGGTTTATTAAAGCTGCTCTCCGTGGCATTGCACAGATCAAACACCAGCTGCTGCCAAGAAAAGCATCCTGCCCATGACTCCAAATTTCATGTAAGGACAGGGAAGACCTAACAGCAACCTGCCCATTTTTGCAGCACATAAGCCTGAGTGAAGCCATCCAGAATCAAACATATGGAAGTTTTAGTTCCCCTGTTTTGTCACTGATCATCCTGCTCAACTGGAGAGACGACTGCTGGAGTGTGGATGCTTGGGACTGCACATGGACATAGGAGACCAGATTCCTGCTCCTGCTTCTGAAGGAGACCAGAGCAAGTGATGAAGAACAACAGCCTCCTCTGCAGTGCAACACCCATCACTGGGGCCACAGAAAAGGGCCAGCCTGGCAGCCATTGACCACTGAGCTCTGGCACAAACTTCTTGCTGTGGTCTGATGGGAACTCTGGTCCCCTTGCCCTGTACAAAGCTGAAAGCACACCCAGCACTGAAGTGTCAGTGCCTTCTCTGTGGGTCTCTGCCAAAGCCTCCCCAAGGAGTGGCTGTGCTGACATGGGCAGCAGCAGTTAGCATTAAGCAAATCCCAAGCAACCATGTTCCAATGGAGCTTCCAAAAATGCTTTCAGAAGAGAGGACGTTGCAGTACTTACAGCTGTTTGTCAAGGTGTTCTGGGAATTAGCCCAAAGGAGCACTGGAAGCTGTGTGACAAAGCAACCACATTTGGACTTCTCAAAAGTAAGGTCTTCTCTCTTTCCCAAGGGTTTCTACAGGCCTTTTGGAGCTTTCAGAGAGAGGCTGCTTCTCTCTTGTCTTTTAAAGCACATTTATACATCAAATTAGAAATACAAGCCAGCCAATTTAAACACATGTAAGCACATTCTGGATGAAGCTAGCAGACAGGAGGCACAGCAGCACTCAAGACAGAGCAGCCTGAGCTTTATCACTGCTGCAAGCAAAGCACAAACTCTCCAGAGGCCTCTGTGTACCTAGTCTGGTTGCTAATGTTACAAAAGCACATACAGAAGCCCATCACATATATCTTATTATTCTTACTCGGGCTAATTAGGAGAGCACTAACACAGGCTCTGATCCCTCACACTGCTATTTTGCTGTTGAGGCACACTGTCCTTTTTTTGGCTGCTGGAGCACCAGATCAGATGCAGTAGAAATTACTGCTGTACTTCACTGCTGCAGGGAGTGCTGTCATCTGAGAGACCATGTGGCACTGCAGTCCTGACAGGAGGGACATTTTTGCCCATGCTGTGGCTCTGTGCCATCTTTAGCTCCTCACCCCCACACAGGTGCCTGGAGGCTCCCAGTGGTGGCAAGGAGAAGCTGGTTCTCTGGAAATGTCTGCGGGCTGGCACCACACCAGGGAGTGGGAGTTGGATGGCAAGCGAGTTGTACTGCCTGCGGTTTCACTGGTGGGGTTGGCAAGCACCACCCCAAACAAACTGAGTTGGGGTCCCATTTTGTGGCTGTCTGGCATTACAAGCCTTATCTAGTGATTCCACTGGCTAATCCAACTCCAGCAATCAGCAGAACCATAGGGATTGCCAAGATTGAACTAAGTGTAGTTTCCATGAGAATCCAGGGAGAAGTACAGCAAAAATTACAGCTCCTTGGTCTGCCTCCAGCTTTTGCAAGTGCCACTACATTCCTGTTAGCCTTCAAACTGAGGTTTCCACTTGAGCTTGACCAAGCTTATAGCAAATTCCTGCTGCATCATAAGCAAACTCCTTTTAAGCTCGTTGTCAAGATGTGTCACTTCTACACTATGTGCTGCCTTCTCCCCCTCCTCTTCTCAAGCAGAGCAGGTAAAGGAGAATTTGCTGCTTCCAAACCCCCCTCTCCCCACCCACTAGCAGGCCCAGTGTGGGTCTTGGATGACATTAACACCACTGGGTCAGGAATGGAGACTGAGCAAACCCAGGCAGCTGCTTCCTGGAGCAGAGTGACCTTGGTCGGGTTTAAGAAGTCGTGGGTGGCAATGTCAGGCTTTCAGAGCAGGCTGTGCCCTCTGATCCCTCCCTCATCCTGGCCTTCCCCAGCTGCCTAAGCCCTGGTGGGAGTGTTTGGGTGCACCCCCCTGTGCAGCCATATCTCTCCTCTCTGCAAGAGGCATGAGTAAAGGGGTGCTTCGGTACCCAGTTTGCATTAACTAAATATTTTTCTGATTTAGCCTGTGACGAACAGAAGAAAACCCAAAATAAAATCTCAGTGCCAAGTTTGAAGAAAAGGTGATGCTCATCACTTAATATATTTTTTGTAGAATTGTTTAGGTGTTAGGAGATTATTTTTCCCCCACAGAAAATATTGATTATAAATCACCTTTTGTTCTCATTCAACTTTTCTTAGTGTGACTACAGTTAAAAGAAGCATAAATAGACCTGCCTCAGAGTGCTGAGATCTGAAAACTGTATCAATTTTTGGATTTTCAGTAAAACAAAACTAAACCTTTTTAAAAGACATCACTTATTTAGCCAAAGCAATTTTCACTGCAAGTGAAAAAACATTTTCTACCATTTTAACGTAAACATTAAAAATGTGTTCAAAGAAAATCACTCCTCTTACTTTCCAATGTACAGCTTGCTTTTATCAAGGCTGATAAAATTACTAGCAACTAGGCTTTCTTCTCATAAGCATTTACAGAATTGGTAAGAAGCCTCTCACCATGAATTTATTTCTGACCCCAAAGGTCTGTGCTCTGAAGCTGTGAATAGATTGGTGGACCAAAAATAAAGGGAGCTAGAATTGATGTTTTAAATTGCAGCTACAATTCAAACATGTCATTTTAAATTGAGGCCAATTAGAAGCTTGAGAGAAAAACATGTACGATCACAGTATATAACAACAACTTACAAGAAAATATAAATGTTAATCATAAGAGCAAGCAACTTCAGTTTCACAGTTTAAACATACAAATTTTAATACTGACCAACAGGCGTGTCCTCCGAAAGGCTGAGAAGTGCCATGTTCCCATTTGTGCTTCTGGCTCCATTATCAAAGAAATAGGGGGCATAATTTGCCTGAACTGCAATTAAAACAAAACAGAAGCCAAACAAAAGCATTTTGTAGGTGGCAGTTATTTGGCTGGCTCAGTTACCTGACTCTCAGTAAACAGGAGCTGTTTTGGGAATACTGTGAGTGCATAACACACCCAGTTGCTGCAATGGACCTTCAGAACTGTAATCTTCAGAACTGGATATTTTTAATAAAATTACTTGCCACTGTGCCAGTATTCACACAGCAGGAAATAGACAGAGTATATCAAAAACCTCCAAACCAAAAGAAACAAAACAAGTAGCAGGATCTCCCTAAAAAAATCTCCACCAGTTCCAGACAGCTTCACTGAAAAATTAACCTTTTCAGCTCACAGTGATGGAACACCTCTCCCCTACTCTACACATACAGGTCTGAAACTTTCCCAGTGCCTCAGTACCTTACCCAGTACTCTTACCCAGTGTTCTAAGCACATCCTGCCATAAAATTATGCCTACTACATGAGCAATTAGCCATAATTAAATAGTTACTTACTTGCTGCCAGACAACAGCAAAGTTAAAAAAAAAAACAAAACAAAACAAGAAACAACAAATTAGTTGTCATTCTACTGACTGACTGTTAGAGATTCAAAATAGCCCACTTGAAGCAAAACTGCAAGTATTTAAACACAGAGGGTAACATTTGCACAAGGACCAGTTGCCAAGGAAAATATTTCAGAACAACATTACCACATCAGTAAGGATAACTACAGGATTCAAGGTTATGCTTGTACTCTCCTATATTTGTACTTAACAAAGTGATTATTGTACTCACCCAGGCAAACATGCACCAAACTGAGAAATAAGGAGGGGGTGAAATGCCTTACGTGCTTCATCCCACTGAAGAAAGAGCCAACTTCTTCCATGTTTTAAGGGCTTGGTTTTTGTTGGTTTTATTTATTTTTTTTAATCTCTCTGAAATGTCCAGGAAAGTGCCCTTCAGACTGATGTAGCAGAGAAATGTGGAAGAGGCAGTAACAGATGCTAAGATGTTAAGCGGATGACACGTCTTAATTTCTGAGGAATTTAAAGAAGCTCCTTCCTACCACCTAATTAGACCAATTACTTTGCAGGGAGCTGTGGGACTCATTTCTGAGACGAGATTTGGAGGAATCAGTGTAACTCTCATGTTTTGCTGTTGGTACTGTATTTCTGCTGTCCAAACTCACAAGTCAGGGAGAAGGTAAAGTAGAAATTTGTTTTCTTTTAATTCTCTAAGCCAGTTCTCTGTTTTTGAGAGCTAAAAGAACTTTATTTTTATTTTAGCTTTGGTAATCTCAAAAAACTACAAAAGAAGAAAATCTAATATTAGCAAAAACAATAGAAATTATTGTTACCATTTTAAAGAAAACACGATAGCAAAAAAATACACAACATTGCATATTAAAAATGCAGAAGTAAAAATGTTCTTCTTATGAGTTGGCCTGATCATTTAATTCTTAAACTGCATGAATTGCTGAAAGCATCTTTTACTTTCAGCAGGCAATTTTCAACATACTAAAAAGTGTGTTTAACCATCAACACATCGAAAAAGTTAACAGAGTGGCTTTTTTTAATTACTTGTTTTGACATTTAGAAGGTGTTTGCACTAACTTAAAATATATATCACGCAATATACTATATGGTTAAAAATCAGGCACTCTGGGAGGAAGTTCACAGATAAACCTGCTTGAAAAGGAGTGACAAAATGTGACTCAATGACCCTTGTGGTCCCTTCCAGCTCAGACGATTCTGTGATTCTGCAGTTCTTGGCTGCCAAGCACGGAGATGTTTACATTGGAGCTGAGCTCTT
The DNA here is from genome assembly GCA_013398055.1 of Ifrita kowaldi. Classification (NCBI taxonomy): domain Eukaryota; kingdom Metazoa; phylum Chordata; class Aves; order Passeriformes; family Cinclosomatidae; genus Ifrita; species Ifrita kowaldi. The sequence continues at coordinate 54,639 of VZRS01008388.1, forward strand.
TAAACCTGACCTGCGGCAAAGCACTTGCCCTTTAAGGATGTGTTAATGGAGTTTTCTGGGTTATTTAATTAACATCCAGAGTGGAAGAAATGTCTAAGAAATTAATCAGCCAAAGAGTTCCCCATTGCAGTGCCGTAAGAAGTGGCAGGAGCTGTACGTGCTGCCTGGCAGTGACCCTCGCTGGGTGGCTGCAGTGGCACAGGCAGTGGAGACACTGAAAGCAGGTGCAGAGCCAGGAAGCAGCTTCACACAGAGCAACAGTGGAGGGCTTTGGTTCCCTCATTCAAATACGTTTTATCACTATTTGCCAAAGTTTCAGAAGGGAGCAGGTCGTTGTTGCCTAGACATAACCCCACAGACAGTCTCCCCTCGGAGCCCTGGCCTGCGGGGGCAGAGCTGAAGATGGGCAGCGCTCCAGGGATAGCTTTCATTACTCATGGAGGGGAGGGACAGGCTGGGCAGTTTCTCTATATTTTTCCTACAGAGGGAGCTGGCAGTTCGATCCTGTCACACATTTATAGTGACCTTGGCAGGGGGAACAAATGCTGGAGGGGCCGTGGGAGAGGCCTTCGCTGCAGACACAGTGCTGTGCTGCTCCCATGCTGTGGACAGGGCTTGTGTGAGCCTGCAGATCCCCTGGGACCTACAGTGCTGCTGGAAGCACACCTCTGCCTGCAGAACAAAGCTACTGTAAGGCTCTCAGAAGGAGAAAAGCAAAACTCTTAGGCCAATATTAACAAAGCTCATAATGGAACTTGCCAGAGAATGGTACAGAGAGCAGAAGACTAAAAAAGGCTGCAAATGGATCAGACAAATGAATGAAGACTGGGTTCACTGATGACTAACAAATGTGATGACAGATGCAAACTGTGGTTCAGTACAGCACTGCATTACCACCTGCCAGAAGCTCAGAAGTTAAACCAGGGGAAGGCTCTTTATCATCCTGATCTCTTTCTGACCATCTCCTACGGGATCAGACCTTTGTTCTGGCTCTGTATGACTATTCCTGCAGAGCACTATTTACAAAAGCTCCATGTTGAACCAATCTGTGACTGCAGCAGTGACCTGAGAAGCTCAGGGAAACCTGCAGCAGGCAACTAGGAAAAACAAATGTATTTTTAGTGCATTTAAATTCATGATATGGGGATCCAAAGCTGAAAACTGTGTGGGAGCAGATACATATATAGAAGATGGATATAAATTTAGTCCCTGTTGCAGATTTAATCATCCCACCTCTGTCAAAAGTAGCATTAAACCACTGATAAAATTACAGAAATAGACCTGCATGGTGCCAAAAAGGAAACATAAATAGCACCTAAATGTCCTCTCATCTGCCTCCTCAATCCAGAACTAACAACACGCTTTTTTTTCTACAGAGTGTTTTCCTGGAACAAGTGATGGAGAGCTCTTGTCAAAGTTAATAGCTGTCTGTTCCCCTGGTTGCATCCCCTGGGGATCTGAATCTCTAGGGCCTGCATCTCCAAGGAAGCAAAATGTCTCCCTCCTGAATTTCAATGAGTTTGAGCTCTTAATCCCCTTACAGTCTGAAAACCTAGCTAATATGTGTCTGTGCACAGTCAGATCCATACCAAACACAGCAACATTTGACAGAGTATGTGTTTCTGTCAGAAAATATACTTTGATCAAAACCAACACAACTCATGGATCCAGGCTTATTTTGATGCATTTTCTCCTTTGGAGGAAAAGGGGTAGGAGGAGGTTTCAGGAAAGCAGTACCTTCTGTCCCAACATTTTTGGGAATGGAAGGATCCGTCTATGTAGAAGAAACTTTCTATTTCATACATTTTTAGCATACCAAGTAGCAAGAAACATAAAAGAAGAATGAAATATACCCATCTGGTCTCAAATATACCCACCTGGCCTGAACCAATTGGTTTCCCANAGCTCTTGTCAAAGTTAATAGCTGTCTGTTCCCCTGGGTGCATCCCCTGGGGATCTGAATCTCTAGGGCCTGCATCTCCAAGGAAGCAAAATGTCTCCCTCCTGAATTTCAATGAGTTTGAGCTCTTAATCCCCTTACAGTCTGAAAACCTAGCTAATATGTGTCTGTGCACAGTCAGATCCATACCAAACACAGCAACATTTGACAGAGTATGTGTTTCTGTCAGAAAATATACTTTGATCAAAACCAACACAACTCATGGATCCAGGCTTATTTTGATGCATTTTCTCCTTTGGAGGAAAAGGGGTAGGAGGAGGTTTCAGGAAAGCAGTACCTTCTGTCCCAACAAGGATCCGTCTATGTAGAAGAAACTTTCTATTTCATACATTTTTAGCATACCAAGTAGCAAGAAACATAAAAGAAGAATGAAATATACCCATCTGGTCTCAAATATACCCACCTGGCCTGAACCAATTGGTTTCCCAGGATGCTGTTTGTTTAGTATTCAGTATGAAAAACATCCAGAAAAGATTTAATATCTTCAGAACAGAATTTCTGGGTTTGGGTCACGGATTAGCAATATCTACTGGAGCTTTTGTGAAGCCCCCTGGGATGCCCTGAGCCATGGAGGCTTTTCTTCCCCTAAGACAAAGCTACTTCCCAACATGAAATTAAATCATTGCTGGGCACAGGGACCAGACACAAAACCAGCCACACACAAGGCCCTGCCAGCTCCTGCGCTGTTATCTTTCATCTCTCTGAGCCTTTGAGAATCTTGGAAGAACCTGGGTCCCACCATGTTCACTTTTTTAGCCCTAAACCTTAAGCCTAAGACTAGTAGCCTTCCTTTAATCAAGTATGGCTGACAAGAAAGTGCCTTTCACCAGTACCAAGAGCTGCACTTTTTCTGTTTACACAGCCCTGAATGGGGGAATTGTGGGCCCCACAAAGACAGCTGTTCTTGAGCCCAGTCCCAAAGCACAGCCTAAAATGTTGGCCAGACTAGAACTGGCAGCAGATGCCAACATAAAATGGCACCTAAAGTGCCCCAGGAGCACAGCCCCTCACACAACACAGCAATGCCACCAGGAGCTCAGGGTGGGGGCAGGAGGAGGCCAGGTCACAGCTGAGGGAGTGAGTGCCCTGTTGTGTCACTGGAATCCCAGCTGGCACCTGCTGCCACCCGTGCTGGCAGGCTGAGCAGAGGGCACGGACTGACCTGGCATGGAGAGAAATTACTCTTTCCACATCGTGGGTGGCCCTTCCACCTCAGGGTGATCACATTAGAGCTGCCCACCTGGGGAATGCCTGCTCAGCATATAAATGGGAGTTTTCATGAGTTGCATTTCAATCAGTTTCTTGGATGCTTACATGCATTTGCAATTTAAAAATAGTGAGAAAAATAAAATAAGGCCACTCTCATCACTCGGGCTATGCAAATTGGTTAAAATGACATGGAATTTTTGGTTAAAATGACAGATTAAAATGCAAACCAATAAACACTTCTTTCTCCCTCTCACTGTTATTCTCTTGTTATTAATTGAATGAATTTAACATTCTAAAAGGAAATGAGCTCATTGTTACAGTTCTGACACATGGAGGTCTAAGTTCAGTTTTCATATCTAGCACAGATAGTCTATAAATAATCAGCCCAAGATCATTAAATTTACACAAAAGTAATCAAAAGATAGTGATGTGATCATTAGTGATCTTGGTTAAATTTATAAACCTCTCTTAGCTTAATAATTCCAGGCTGAAAGTGACACTGTACTGTTTGGTTAAAGGAATTTAACAAGCAACATGAGTTGTAACTCAGCTGTCTACACATCCTTTTTTATGTTGCAGCTCCACTAAGCAGCTGTGCTAAACCTCAGCAGCGTGCAGGAGAATGGTGAGACCTGGGCAGTATCACAGAATGGTTTGTGTTGGAAGGGACCTTTAAAGCTCATCTGGTGTAAACCCCTGCAATGAGCAGGGACATCTTCAACTAGATCAGGCTGCTCCTGAATGTTTCCGGGGACAGGGCATCTACAGCTTCTCAGGGCAGCCCTGCCTGTATTTCACCACCCTCATCAGAATAAAGTTAGTCTGCTAAAAGACATAGCATGAAAAAGACTTTGTAACTCAACTGATTCAAGAAGATACACCCACAAAGCAGAAGAAGGAAAACATTCCTTGTTCATGGAAAGGAAAACCAAGATTTAGAGAGGTGACAGTAAGAATTACATCACCTTGAACCCCTTGGATTTGAACCCCCCGTATTTAGGATAACAAGAACAGAAGCACTCAGCCATGATGTCCTTATCTCCAAAGGAATTAAGAAACTACAATGTCAGGAAAACAGAGGGAGAGCAGACACCAAATATCTAGCAATTTTAGCATTTCCACAGTGGCTTTAAAACAGACAACAAAGTCCTTTCCAAACAAAATGTGGTGGGCATTTGTTCCACACAGGTAAAGAGATGGCACTTTCATCCCATCAGAAAAAAATGCTAGTTTACACACCAAAAGTCTCACAGCATTTTCCTGCATGATTTATAATGAGTTATTGTCATTCACTGTGGGTGGCAGCAGAGGTTTGGGGAATTCCTGGGAAGAAGAAGTAACTGCATCTCAGATACAGCTTCTCCTGGTTTTAGTCTGCCAAAAAGTGTTTTATAGCATTTGCAAAAAAGATGCTGCAGGTAGCTGAGGAAAGGGAAACATTTTCTGCAGCTGCTAAGTAATTAAAGTTCCTGCTATCCGTTTTACTAGCTTAGAGTCTTTTAAAGACCACTGCAAAATCCATTTACAATTCAGTAACTTTGCTTCTTTGGAAGCTACGAGTCACTCACCTCGTTTTCTTTTGACAGGGATAGAAAATGAACAAATAGTCCCTAGAATATCCAGGTATATTTAGATAGCCTACATTCACTTCAGCAGCATGATCTGTGATGGATGTGGTGCCATGGAGCATGACACAGATCTGTGTGAAGGATGCCATTTAGCAGTAGACAGGCAGTCCAAGTTATTTATGGAAGAACTAGTATTGTTCATTGTTTTGCCTGTAAAAATTACACATATAACTCATAGTTGGGGTGTGAATAATGAATAAATCAAAATTTTATCATTTACTCAGTGTGGCTGAGAAAAATAACAAGACTTGTTTAGGCAGAGCAAAGAAACACTTGTGTTCTCCCCATAAATCTCCTGGTTGGTGTGCATGCCGTGGACATCCCTGTGTGGATGTCCTGCTTACAAGACTGTAACACGACTTGTTGAACCAGGGGATGTATGAAAATGAAACATGCTCCTTGCACTGCCATGTCTAACCAAACTCAGCTGTTCAGTACAGGAATGGCACGAATGCAAACACTACAGCTGAAGGAAAGCCCTCTCTAGAGATCAGCTCTGGACCACACCAGCACTTTGGCCACAGGGGCTGATGCAGCCCCTGCATTTTACTAAGGTAAATGTACGACACTGTGACTGCAGATGGCTCTTCCTGTGACCTCTCCTGGGAATGCAGAGGTGTGCCTTAAACCATTCTCAGAAGCGAATCCCACAACTCAGCAACTCTCACACTGGACTAAGTGATGAGGTACTTACCTTGTTAGGATATGGAGATCCAACTGGCCAGGACACACTCCAGCCTTTCCCTTGGATTGCTGTGTCCAGAGGAAACCTGAGTATCCAGGCAGCCTTACACCAAAGCAGTGCTTGTCCTTAACCTAGAAAACAAGATATGTGTCAACAAATTTTCTATTACAAAAACATTAAATACTCAGCTTTGAAGTAATTACCTCCAAAACACGTGGGACTATCGCTCTATTCCCACTTACCTTTTCCATCAACTATCTACTCTTTGCCTGGAGAGATTTCTACAATCAGTGTGTGTATAATGGTTCTCAAATCAAGTAGTTTAACCTGTTTAGAGCCCAAAGATTGTCTCTTCATTCTACTAGCTCTACCTGTGAGCAGTGTGCTCTCACCATCTCCTTCCACAATTCCTAGTACTTTATCTCAAAATGCTGTACTAACTTGCCTTTTTTGTTTAAACAATCTATCAATAAGATAAATCAAGAAAACTACATAGCGAGAATCTCAACAATAGATGTTAAGTTGAAGAATGAATAAAATATCCAAGAAGAGACTTCCACACCTGCTAACTAAGATTACATGATCCAAAGTTATTGCAGTGAATGCTGAAATACAAATTAAATGACAGAAAAATCCCTTCTCATACTATGGCTTTAAGATGATTATATGGTGCCTTGAAATGGAGATGTTCAAAAATCCTGATGGTGTCCTTGGTACAAAATTAATATCTGAAAACAAACAAGGCAATGCAGCACCATTTTATAACATATTTTTTGAAAATGTACACTCCAGTCAGTCTCATGGACAGAAATTCACGGAGACAAATTCATGTAGTTCAGCACTTGAGGAAATTCAGACAGCAGAATAATTTCTTTGAGATCCCACATAGACAAAGAATGAGTGGGGGCCCATCATGCCAAGAGAAAAAATACTAATTTTCTATTCAGTGAGAACCAACAAGAAGGAAAACTTGACATGTTTAGGAACAAAAGAAAGCATGGAAAGAATGTTGAGGAAGGAAATAGAAAGTTCTGTTCAAGAGACAGGAGAAAGTGCAAAGCACATTTTATAATAAAATTATGAAGAGCAGGTTGACTTTACTGCTCAGACTCAAGGATCTTTTTTAAAAACTGCTGAGTCTTGACTTAAATGGAAATTTAAGAGGAGTTCCTTTCAAAGACTATCAAAGGTGGAGCTTACGAGGTTAAGGTCAACATGCACGTAGTGCTTTCTCTCGTTTCATCAACCACACACCTGAAGATGTGTGCAGAATAAAGTAGCAGTATTGGTATATATTTAACTAAGTAAAAGGAAAATGCTGAATTGTTTAACCTTGGTACATTCAAAGAACATCAAAGAGCTCAGTGACACTTGCCATCATTTATTGTTTCCCCAAGTAACGGAAGTTGAACAACTGGAAAGCCACGGAGTCAAAAAGAATGCTTTAAAGAGGGACTTGAAGACACTGTTGCATTATCTCAGCTCACACAGAATCTTGTTTTTAACCACCTCACTGTTTCTCTGATAGCATTCATAAACAGATGGACTTCTTCACATGTTTTTTTCCTATGAAGACATCTTCCTTTACACACATATTGATCCCTTGGGGAGAAATGTGTGATGCAGATAGGTTTTAGCACTGCTTGGTGAACAGGCCACACAACTGGCACTGACACAGGGTTCTGGGACAGGGCAAATGGGAAGCTTTGTGTGGAGGACCCACCTAGCAAAGACAGCATTTTCCAGTGCACTTCAGTTTTGGGAGACAATAGGAAGCGCATGCTATTTCAGAGACAAGGCAAACACCAAAGGGTGCCTCAGGAATATGTCTTTTTGCCCGCTGAGGTTGGTATCAGTGCTGAAGACCAAACAACATGACAAAACCCAGCAGAAAAACACTCTTCTTCACTGAGCTAAGCAGCATCTTGCTTGTCAGGTGCTTGAGGGAAACCCTGCTGCTGTTTGGCTTTTGCACCTGGAGATCCTTTAGCCAGGATGTATCCATTGCTGTGACTGCACCACACTTACCACAAACGGAATGCACAGCAGTGGAGTTAAATGATTGTACAGGTGCCTGGTGGGTGGTTAATGAACAGGCAGTTTTACGTGCGTGGAACCTGTGAATGCTTGGGCTCCAATGCCTCCTAGACCAGGTGTAAATCACCAGCCCTGAGTAGCTGTGCTGTACCAGCAGCTGGAAGCAATCAGCTCTGAAAGGAACATCCCAGTGTCTGACAGAAACCAGGCCTGGTACCAGAGCTTCTTGGGAGAACTGAGGTGGTTGTGGCTGTCAGGCTGCAGAAGCCGGACGAGTCACGTTCATCTGAGGATCCCTCATAGTGACCTGATTTCCCTGATAACGTGTTCAGAGCCTGACCAGATGGCATTGTGAGTGTAAGGTGCTTATCCTACAGGAAATCTGTCCTTAGCTCCCTTGTGGAGCATCAGCCTGAAAATGTGGAATTAAATCCCTAACACTTGGAAGATACTCACAGTCAGTACATCTGAAACACACAATCAAATGTTGGCACAAAGGTTGAACAAATCCATATCCAGATACTGAACTTTTCTAGCAGGGATCCCACCACTGAGACATTGAAAACAAAAGTAATTTTTGGGAATTCCTTCTGTGCCAATAGCCCTGCTCTAAGATCAGAAGACAAAGCATGAAGGAACAGTTATGTTTTCAAAACCAAGGTAGATTATCCAATGGCTGCTGTAAGTCTTATAATACTGAAGGCTACTGAGAACCACAGGCATACGTGGAGTGGAACCAACACCCTTGCTCCTGCTGTTAGGGAGCTCTCTCTGCTCCCCAACAGCAATTTAAAAAATGGGTCCTGCAGAGCAATTAACTGTGGTAAAGATAACTGCTTACATCTAGTAACAACTGAGGTAAAAAAATGACTCTGTAAGTGGGTTTTCCCCTCAACATAACGAGGAACAAAAGAGACAAGCTTTGGATAAATTCTTCTCAGAAAAAACTTCAGTAAAAAGTGCATATACATGTGACCTGCTTCCACCATCTGTCAATATTTTCCTAAAGCTATTCATGAGGGAGTAGTTAGCAATACCTTCAGACAAAACAGAGTCAGGCAACAGGTCCTCAGACCAATGAATACTGAAGCCACCACGAGTCTTCCACTCAGTTTTGGCAAGAGTTAGCTGTGTATCTACACAGGAAGTATTTATCCTTCTGCTTTTATATTTCAGCTGAGTTTACTGTTGGAGATGATGTTGTTCATGGAGGACTGTAGTTTTCCTTGGCACAAGAAGTTGCTCCTGTAGTCCACACTTTGGATAAACAGAACTTCTCCAGAGCCAAAATCCTGAATTCCTTGAGGATACCTCGGTTCCTGCATCAGTTGTGAGCCACACAGTCCAGAGGGCTGAAAAACCAGCATCAAAGGCCCCCATCACACCTTTTGGGACAATATTTTGTATAAAGAATACATATTTTTATTTCTCCTACTATCCACTTAACAAAAAGGGATCCCAAAACTTGCCTCTACACCAACACTCCCTGCCAGCAGGGATCATTTCTCCTGTGCTCCCGACAATTCACAGTCATAGTGCCAAGTAAAACAGACTGATTTGGTGTTAGCTGGTGGTATTAAGCTGTAAACAAAGTGAGGAGCCACCTGGCTCACTTAATTGACAGGGTCAGACCAGGATTCAACATCTGTTCTGTCAGGCACAGAGACACTTCAGAAACATCTTTATTGCAACTTAAGGGCTGTGCAATTTTCTTGCTTGACAGCCGAATGCACACAAAAACACAAAAAATGTGTTTGTCAGCTTGGACAAGATAAATTTATTACTTTATATAAGCACACAGCTTGTGTATTTTGAAAAGCCACTGAGCTAATATGTTTCTCTTCTGGTAATGCCGGACAAATACATGTAGAAGTGAAAGGAAAACAAAAGGAAGAACAGATGCCTGTAAGAGAAACCATGATCAGATGGTAGCTCTGTCCTACCACATGGGGAAATGGCCTGGTACATAAGAGTCAAACTCTGTTGGGGAATTACTTTTAAGAGGACACACGACATTCCGATACCTCTATATGAAGCAATGAATCCTTTGGGCAGCAGTCACAATGCATGCTGAAATAATTTGGAGATCCCTGCTTCAGTCTGCTCAGCCAAGGCTAGGACCTCACCCAAGCAGCATCTTTAACTTGAATAGCCCCCAAACAGGGATTGAGGCCAGTCTGGGAAACTTGGTGAGTGAAAATACGTAAGTGCATTAAATTATGTCCTGGGATCTCTCCAGAGATCCAGAGTATTTCTGTGATAATTGTGTTAATGTTCTCTGGGTCTTATGCTTTTGTCACCAGAGGGAACATTTTGCCTGAAGGAGGGTTGGAGAGTTTTGAGAATGCGGTTTGGAGGGTGTAAGGCAAAGAGGAAAATCATACAGCATTTTTCAGATATAAAAGAAAGCGGCTTAAAGTCACATCAGAGAACAGAATCTTCAAATCTGTTAGTGATGCTTTATACAGAGCTGTAAATGCATGGCCATATTTTACAGAGTAAAACCCTGCTGCAAACAATACCAAAAATGCTTTTTACATTTACTTGTCATTTATATTATACAGATTCCTTCTGCGAGCTCCACAAAACAATAGAAATAAAACATGTTGGCCCCGTGACCAGCAACAGAACAATGAAACACAGTTCCTTCACCAATCTCCTGATTCAGAGGTCTTGCGAGGAGGACTGGCAGCTCCTTTATCTGTGATATAAAAGTGCTATGCATGGTTAGGTCTTCAAAAAAAGGAAGCTGAGTGTCAGATCTACCTACTCTCAAAACCAATATGAAAATAAAGTAATAGCAAGCACACAGAAGACCCAGAATTGCTCAGTACATTAGAAATATTCCCAAAAAGAGCAGGACAGTGAATAAGCACCCATAAACTTGACCTTTCGGAATTGCATTTGCCTGTGTGTGTTACAACACACCTCTGAGTGTTGCCATTCAACTCCCCCAGATTGTGAAGGGCACCGAAATAATTTCTATCATACTGACAATTATGTTAAGAGAAAGAGTAGTACTATGAGTACTGAGGGAAAAATTACTATTTGCAATCTGCAATTTGCCCAACAGCAGAAAAGGTTTCTACTCCTCCTCACATTCACTAGAAAGAAAACTGAATTTATGAACAAAAGTAATTCAGTTTTAAGGACTCTCCCTCAGGCAGAGAAATAGCAGCAATGCAGAGGACAGTTAGGAAAGGACAGAAGATACATGAGTTAAGTATCAGCGGCTGCTTCAGTTTCTCTGTTATTCAGCCCTTTGGTATTATTCTTAGCATTTATTTCATGCTCCAGTAAGCTTTGTTTATTGAGGTGATCACACAACTCTGGTGTCTTGAAAGAACAGCTGTCTTCTGGCTTCAGAGGAACGGATGAAATCTGATTAGGTTTCATATCTTTTCAGTATGCTCTTTAATAACCACCTGATGACACTCTTAAGGAAGTTAAGAACCAGGCCACTTTGATTTTAAAGTCAGATTTAGCCCCCTTGGAAGACATATTGAAAAGCTTACTTGAATCTGGCCTATCCCCACTATTTTAGCAACCTGCTTATCTAGTTTCTCAGCCCTTTCTAAATGATGAGATTTTTATCATTTGTAGAAATCTACTTCCAAGTGGATTGCAGGCACAAAGGCTGCAGGAAAAATCATCAATTACTGGCTACAAACAAACACCTTTGTTAATAAAAAAATACATCATTCAAAGAACAGGTTCAATATGCATGTATACTGATGACTAGAAACAGAAGCATCAGCTCTTCACCACCTCTTAGGCAATCTAGAAATACAAACCAGTGCAATTCAGCCACCTCTTCAACCAGCTCTCTTCATTCTCTTACTCCAGGAGCTAAATCCCTGTTTGGTGCAGAGGCATATTCAACTGACACAAAGTCTGGTGGCAGCCAGACAACTTTGCCTGGTTGTTTCTGCCAGGTTAATACTAACAAAGGTGCCTGAGTGAAGGAAGGAATAAACAGTACTGAAGCCTTTCCCCAAAGAAACAGCAATATACACTCATGTCCTATCTGTGAAAGGAGGGTCCTCAAGCAAGTGAAGCACTGTGAGTTGTGCATGTGGGCAGGTGCCTTTCACCCTCCTCTCAGTCTGCTCATTTTAGCTGTGGAAGTGGTCCAGAAATCACCAGAGGGACTGGCCGAGGACAAGGCTTGCAGTATTTCCTTTTTTCCAATGGAGTAATTTTAAAACTTGTACCTGTAAAACAAACATAGAAAAGAGAGAAAACGGAGAGATTTGTTTAATTGGGAGTGTGTGCAATACCACAAAACTTTAATATCTGAAGTTCAGCCATGTTTGTATGGGCAGGCTTAGATCAGTATTGATCTGAAAATACAAGGGATGTGATGGCAATTTTTTTTCTTTTCATTAGGTTGCTGGAGGTCACTGACTCCCAGCAGCCCATTTTCTCTTTAGTGAGGGTACACAATCACTGAAAGTTTGCTGCTGCTGGAAGTTTCCATAGTCAGGTGAAGGTCTTCATGCACATAGGATGATGCTACTGTCTCTTCAGAGCTTGAATTCTGCAACTGACACAATAAACAGTATCTTCCCTGTACCATCATCACATTCTCCCTATTTCCTGTACAGAAGCCACAGACTGACATTGGCTTGAAGCATTTGCTTTCTGGGACAGCAATTGTTTCTGATGGAATGACAACATCCTAGGAAATCAGTGTTTTTGCTTCAAAAGAAGGAACCAGTGTGGTTATATTAACCCTCTCCTCAAGCTACACCGAGTTGGCCTCCAAGTGGCTTTGCAGCTTGCCCATGGCACATGCCCAGTACAAAGAACAGGGCAGAGCAACGCTGAGAAACAGTCCCTGTGCTTTGCCTGCAGGCTATAAAGCAAGTAATATCCCCCCAGAAAAGACAGCACAAGTCACCCAGAAATCTCACAGCAACAACACAAAACAAACATTGTACAATTCCAGTCCCGAACTGCACATTAAACAGAAGAGTTCAGCTTTGGGCAGTTGCTGCATTAGGCCCAACTTTTACATCTGCCTCTCAGTAAGAGTAGAAACCAATTCAGATCAAGCATTTTGACACAAGCAGATCTGAGGAAGTAATTTGCAGCAGAAAGGTGCACCCTACACGGAAGCAAATAAACAACAATCCCTGACCTAAAAAACGTTTGGCTGCCGGTAAGGACAGGGGATGATTACAGTAAGCATGTTGGAATGCTCAGAGAACCAAGGCACAGTGTAATGGGACCAGCAAAGACTGTAAAGTATTACTGTGTTTGCTACACAGGAAAGCATTTCAGATTCCCTTTGTAAGAGATCTTTGTGGTGAATTTACAGGTTTTAATGGAGTGCTTTCTTTGTATTCCTTTCTCCCCCTCAGCACACTACCTTCCATTGCTCTGTGAGACACACATCAGTGTACTTCATCCACAGGAAACAGCAGCCTGCTTTCAAAGGAACATTCTCCAAGCACTTTTATCAGAGAGATTTCATGCCTGTTGCATGTAAAAAAGCCTGAAACACCCCCTGTTTTGTCAGATAGCAGGAAGTACTCAGATTGAAAAGTGACAGCTGTTCTTATCACACGAAGCCTCAGTAACGTGGAAAGGGTACGGGATCAGGCAGGCAGCAGCACGTGTGACCCAGATCAGGCCAGGAGTGACAGAAGCCACCCCTGTGCCTCTGGCACTGCACTACCCAGGCCTCGTGGGCCGGCTGGGAACCTGCTATTGCTCAAGCCCTCAGCTGCTACTACCTGTGCTGATTAAACGAGGAGCCCCAGACAGCTATAAACCCCTAACCCGTAATAATGCTGCAATTTGTTCACTGCTCCTGGTACCAGTGGGATTCTGCCTATAAAACAGAGCCCATGATTCAGCACCAGGAGACTGGACAGGAAGGAAAGGCTCCAGTTAAAGGAAAACTGTAGAGTAACACAAAGATTTCCACCTAAGTTATCTAAATATAAAAAGTAATAAAGCATTTAAGATATTTTATCAGCTAGAATGAATTTGCTTGGAACTTCAAATTAGTAATTTTATGGTTAAAAGATTAGAAATAGGAAATAGACGATTTTAGATCAAATTCTTTATCTTTAGAGTTTAACAAAAGTTATCAGCTAGGCATTTTATTGCATTTAGAAACATTAAGATTTAAGATGTTAAGATTCTAAAGAGCATACTAATCCTTTTATCCTAGACTTGTTCATGGTTTAATTTTTTTCACTGGGGTCTCACTGAAACCAGGGATATTATGGACTTTAACTTGCGCAGTCTTTAGACGCACATATTTAGGACAAATTCAATCTCAGTTAATTCTTGTTCCTGGTAGAGCTGTGGGTTCAAAAATTGGATTTTTGGAAATTTACAGAACCACACTTTGGTTCATCCCTCAATACGTGAGGATGAATGCAGCCACAGATGGACGGTGATGGAATACAGCAAGGCAAAGCCAGGATAATATTTCACTTTTGCAACTGTTCTTATCAATGGGGAACATTGATACTCCTTTAATCAGACTTGATCATATTTCTCTTGATTGTTTTACACAATGGGAATTAAATGGATTCTAATTTCTTCTAATATTATTTCTTCCTGATCCAAATACTCAGTAAGTTTCCTGAGAAAAAGAGAACAATTTCTCAATGATGCAATGAAGATAATATTTACCTGCATGGAAAATTTTGTGAAGTTTGCAGCTGGAAAAAACCCAGAGTGCTGTGATTTATCTCTAATGATTACCTAATTCATGTAATGAAACTGTAAACCTGTTTACCTTTATGTGCTTTTTTCTTGAGTTTGGGTACTTTTGAGCAGCAGATTCTTTCAACCTTCTGACCTAAGGGTGAAAAATAAGACATTATCAGTGGAGACAGGTAATGCAAATAACTGTACATATACATTAAATGTGACAGAGTCCACAGACATTTTGATTACTGTATTTACCACTGACATTCTTGTATGGAGAGATCTGTAAAACAAAGGATTATCATGACTGATTTTTAGATCTCTGCACAGCTTTGTCCCTAGTGTGGAACTGGAACTTATTTGCTCTTTTCCATCATTACTCATAGATACATCAGATATGTTGTGAAGATTTCTTTATCCTTTGAAATGTCACATTGGCAGGCAATACAATTACAGTTACACCACTTTAAGAAAATATAAAAAATTACCAACAGGAAAAAAGAGCATCTCTGTGTCCAGATGCACAGGAGTGTAGCATAAATTGCTTTGGATGGGCCAAGACACTGAAATATTCCCTCCCTACCACACCTAAATAAGTGAGCTGTTGACTGCAGTTGACATAGTATGTGCTGGACACAATAAAGGGAGAAAAAAGGTTTACTCTGGAGCTGAGGTGGAGCAGAAAGGACAGAGGCAGATGATTTCTCATCAACAAAATCTAACATATGGTTAATGTTTCTGGAAATCACTGAGGCACAGTTCACAGCCAAGGCTGGTGATGGAGGCTGAGCTGTCTTATCACCATAATTTACTTCTGATGTAACAGGTTTAACATGCAAAGAACATTTATCTTGCAAACACAGACACTTTCACTTTTACATGAGTGCTTACAGATAAGGAACAGTGTCCTTTCTATGCTTCCTCTCCACCTTCTGATTCACTGAAGTACCACGCACGTAAACAAAAGGGAACACTATTACAGGATCTTCCAGGTATTCATTTGTGTTTTATTGATATGGCCATCTCCTGTCCTTCCTGGAAAGGCTTCCTTTATGCTCCTGAAAACACATCTAGAAATTCTCCCTCTCCCTTTGCACTGTTCCTTAAGGGTCATGGAAAAACTTGAACAAAAAGAAGTAGAAAAGGCAAAGGGAGCAGAAGGACTTCAGCTACCACTGCTCTGGCAAACAGCTCTACCATTCAGAACAGACTCCAGTAAAGGAGAAAACTGGGCAGCTGACAACCAACTAGAAAAATAGCTTCCACATGTTTCTCTATGTTTGTATTTACACATAAAGCATTTATTAGAAGGTCTCTAGAAAATATCAAGCATGGCAAGTCTTCTGTTCCTGACCTTTGGACACCTAGCTTTTTTGTTTTTCCTTATCTCACATTTATTTTCTAAATCTTGTATAAAATACACACTGTGAAAAACCATGGTGAGTCGCAGAGATTTACAATATCAAAACTCAAATCTGCACAGGTAACTCTAGATTGGACCTCTCAATTTAAAAAACATACTGAACTGTCCTCCTGCAAATGCAGAATGACATCTGCAAGGATGTGGCTATAGACAGATGGAAAAATCATCTATTTTTAAGATTTTAACTGCTCTGTGAATTTGGAATACTGCAAAATGGTAACTAAGTGCCTCAAGGTAATACAACTGAAGTGTGGAATATCAGTGGTAAAAAAACCTCAACCAACCAACAAAAAAACATAGGAAAAAAAAGCTTAGACTGATGGAAGGTCAGAAGAGTTACTCTCATTTATAAACAACTTCTCATATACTCTGTTGATCTGATTCATGTTGCCTTGGTTAGTAAGGGTAGAAACATTTTCCATTAACACATTCCCCACTATTGAGAGAATTATATTATTCTTAGATTGGTTAGTAGTTATCTACTGGGAAAATATAACAGAAAGTGTTTTCAGAAGAGCAGGTTTCAGAACACAGAGTAAGGTAAAAGTTAATCATGCTGTACTACAGGCAACAGGCAATAACAGAGGAAACACTACTGTACAAACCAAAGCACTGATATGCTACTACATTCTGCAGTCCAAGTCCTTTTCAAAGTTCAATCTTTCTTTTCATTGTCAAGCTCTGTTTGTTTCCCTTAATTAAAATCAACATAGAAAATAAGCATTTTATATCAAAAAAGGAAAGAACAGGAAAAGAGAAACTTGTGTTACAAGACTATATATACTCTACCTTCTGCAGCAAAGACATTGAGGCACAAAAGACAGACAAACAAAAAGCCACAAAGTGTCAGGAGCTTCATGCTTCCAACTAGTCACTAGGTGTTTCCGAGGAGGCTGAAGGAATGTCCTGGTCTCCTCCAGCACAACCTCACGTTTTTATAAGAGAGAGCCAAAGGGATGTTGTGTTCAGAATGGGTGGAGATTTGGCCTTTGTATTGCACTTCAACAGATGATAAGAAACAGCACTTCCTATTTCAAGAAGCAATTTACTCAGAATCAGGCAGCATAGCAAATCCCCTGCAAGTTACACAGGAGCTTGGAGTATTAAAGTACACAGGGATGCTCTGAGACAGAGTCCTTGTCCTGTGCTTCACAGCAGCCTCTCCAGGGGACCTGGTGTGCTCCTCTGCATGCTTGGAAGGGCAGAGAGCACAGCTGAACTGAATCTGTGTAGACAGTGATCGGGGCCTGAAAAGGCAAACCAAACCCAGGCTGTTTCAATCAAAGCAATTGCTAACATAATTAACAAGACAGATGGTGAAGCAGCAGATTTCTGAGTTTATTATTAACTTCTCAGTATCTATTATATCTGAATAATTAAGTTATGGAGATTCCAGCTACCAGTTAATACTAAGAAGTCATCAAATTCAACATAGTATCAAGGTTCACAGAGTGTACTTTGAAAAAAAAAAAGTCCTTCAAGGAGGGAAAAACTACAGAGCTGAGTCTCTTAAAAAAAGCAAAAAGTTCAGGTTTGGCAACATCCAATTCTCACAGCTTAATCTGATAAGATTTGAGTTTCTAACAGCAGAATATGTTATAATATATGTAGCCTTAAAAGGTGGGTGCAGTATCTGCAAGTCATCGAGACTTGGAATTACAGCAGGGTAGAAGGTTTCACTCTGGTGCACATATATTGCCCCCACCCTCAATTTCAAAGGTTTCCTATTTCAGGTTTGGGATTTGGCTTGTTTCTTGCACTGTATCAGCAGCCTTCCAAATTGGGTCACCCCTTTATCTAACCAAATTTAACCCCAAATCTTGTTTCTGCAGTCCTACCTAGCAATATCCTTATGTGGTGAAGATTGCTAATGCCTGACAGCCTTTTTTGTTTGCCAAGGCCGGCATTAGCAAGGTTCAAGAATCAAATCACTAACGAAACTTGCTACAAGATAGTATTATCTTCAAAATGCTTTAAGAAAGCCTTGCCTCACCACTGGCACCCCTCAGTTGTTCAGCCTGTAGTAAGGCCTTCAGTTCACATCTCTGCTGAGCACATCAGGAGGGACTTTTACAGTTCATTCAATGCAGAGAAAAATGAATGGCAACAGAGCAGCAATGTTGTTTTTATGATCTCAGGCTTCTTTTGAATATTGAAACATGTATGCATGAGTCTTCATTTTGTACTTTTAAAGTCAACACTTTTGCTGGTTAACACTGAATCAAATAACATAAATCCCAACATAAACGGAGCATGTAAAATGGAGGTGGTCAGCCTACTCACAGAGGTTTGTAGAAGACCTGAAATGTCAATAAGGCACCTGGAAGGGTTGGTAGGAGAGTAATTTTTCTGCAACATTCAATCAGGCTGAGTAGTGGTAGCAGTGAAGCAAGTATCTCACTTGGTGACTACAGTATTTTATCTCCATTACACTTTCTGAGAAAGTTCTAGGCACGCTTATGTACTGGGGGAAGTGAGTGAATGGCTGTATGGGGCTTAGTTGCCAGCTGGGGTTAAACCACAACAATACCCAAATTATTTTTCATGTCTTTTTAGCTTTAACTAGAAGCATCACCTTCTCTCCCTGTGTGCATGATAAGAAATTTAAAAAAAAAAAACAACCAGAAAAGTAACCAGGTATGACAGGAAATGACTCGCAAAACAGAACCTCATCACATGATGGCTACTGACATTTCCAACTATGCTCATTTAAGCAAAAAAGTGCTGGAATGTTAAATGTACTACAGGTGCTGCCAAGACCTACCTCAAAACTCCCCATCTTTCTTCTGCAGTATTTACAACATAATATTGGCAACTGAAGTATTTACAAAGACTTATTTTTCTAAATGTACATAACTGCACTGTAACTTTACCAATCACCCCAAGCAAGAAAACAGCATGTGCCAACTGAATGCCCCACTTGTTTTCCATGTGGAAGAGGCAGGCTGCTACTTGGTCTCCTCTGTTACAGCAATCCAAGCCTTCCAGCTACTGTGATGGGAAATGAGCCAAACCTGTACAGTCATCACTGCACACCCCAAAACCCCAGAGAGGGGTTTCACAGGAACAAGAACAGGTGCCTATTTTTTCAAGGACAACATCTGTTTGAGGGTTTGTGCTGGCTTACTGTCAGGCTGCTCTTGGAACACAAAGAGAAAACCTGAAAACTTTCTAAAACTAAAACACTGTATGAACTTACCAATAGAAGTTATTGGGGTGAGGATATTGTAAGCAATTTATTTATTTTCACCAAGTGAGAGGTCTAGTTGCAAACCTTGAGAGATTCTTTTGAGTAGGTATTGGGGTCCATGCAATATGTCTTGCTCAGCAGTTTTGAGAGCAAACATAGCTGAGGAAGATTTTTTTTTCTCCTAAACTGAATACTTTCCGAAGAAATTTAAGTGCTTTATATCTTAAAATTTCAGACTGTAAAAGCTGATCAGTGCTGTGGCTGGACCCTCTAAATCTTAGTGCCCTGTTTCATATGCTTCTGTAAATGCTAACATTACAGGAAACATTAAGCAAAGTGAAAATGAAAGACTAGAAGCAATGACCTAGCATAATCTTCAGACTTGTCCTGAGATAGAAGTCTTTACCAAATAAGGTTGCAGAATATACAAAATAGTAAGACAGAACTGTGTCAAGGGAGTGGCTGGAGACAGGAGATGGAATAAAGACACAGATTACTAAATAGCCTGCTAACCTATGCCCTTAGAGTCTGTCAGCTAGAAGTTTGACGCATCTGTATGATAGTCTTCTTTAAAGCATTGATATTATGAAAGGAGCAGTAGCTGCTGTAGGTCTCTCCAGTGGAAGAAAGGCTGGGAAGGAAACTGAGTGCAGAGATATTTCTGAATCATCCAGGGAAAAAAGGGATGCATCCTGAGATTTGCATTATGTTTGCATTAATACCTGGTGTTCAAAAGCCACATAAGATGCTCTCAAAATCTTAAAGAAAGTAGTTTGATTTCTTAATGTTAAATTAAGGCATGATCCAGAGTCCCCTTTTGTGCTTGCCAAAAAGAAACTAGATAAACTCTTGAATTTGCAATCTTCATAAAGTCATTATTTCTGGAGGTGGTATGTTAATATAAGATTCATTAATTATTTTTTAAAGGTCATGCCATTCTAAAAAGAATCTGCATTTTGTATATGAAAATTTCTTTTAACCAGGTTGAAGCAGCTGTTTGCAACATAAGGAGAATAACATAGTTGGAGCAAATGGTCTTGTTAAATTTAGAGCTAAATGAAACTAGCTTTTGGGCTGTGAGAAGGCAGGAAACATTAAGAACTTTCAGGATACAAAGTTAATTCAATCCAACATAGACAAGTTATGGTGAACCAACCCAGTTATCCAGGAGCACGTGCTGGCCTGTTTTTGAAGGAGGAAACATAGTGTAGAAACTGAAGGCTGTACTAGGAGTCACTACATGAAAGGCAGTAATGACAACATCTGAGATACAGTAACAAAGGTCGGAATGAAGAGCAGGACTGAGGTTATAATTTCTCCTAGCAGTTTATACTGAGCTGATAAAACACTTTGAAGACTGTCCTGGAATGCAGTTTACAGCATCTTTGACACAGCTTTATCAACAAGTGTCCTGACACTCCTCAGATTGTGCCTGCAAGTGAAGCCTCTGCAGAGCTGCCAGCTGGTGAGTCTGCGAGTCTCATGTGCTGTTCAGGGTGTCAGGCTCTGTGTGCTCACTCCATTCTCTTCAGAGGTCACTGTCCTGTCCTATTAAAGCGGAACTTGCAGCTCTTCTTATTTTGCTTAGTTTGAACTTTCCTCCTGCTGGCAATGTGGTAAAGGTGGAACAACAGATGCTTCCCCTTTCCCCCTGTTTACTTAATGTGTTCTCTCTCTAGTTTTTCAAAGTCTTAGGTGTGATGAGGTTTATCTGGTTGCCGTAGGCTCCTAAACAGCATAATGAAATGAGGCAAGGGTTCAGGCCAAAAACATTTACATTGGGTGCAGTGTTCAGTGTGCTACGTGTGATGGAAACATTTCTTTCTTGTGGTAGCCCAGTCTTCTAGTTCAGGCAAGATGTGATTTAAGAGACTTTTTTGACAGTTAATCTGCCAGAGATCACACTTCCATGATAGGGTGATGAGAGGAGCTGTGTAACCTTCTCATTATGGAGTGTAACCTTCTCATTATGGAGGCAGATCTGTTCCCACTGCATGTTACTTCCCCCAAAGTAGGGAAAAGACAGGCACCTAAGCAGGGAAGGTTATCCCTCTTGCCACTTACCATGGCTCTAAAGGATTCGTCCTTGTTTCACTTGGCACTTTTTCTTTGTTTTTTCTTTCAGAAAGATGATAGAAGGACATGAAGTCTATGTGGTCTTCCATGCAAAGTAACTAGTCTGGTTGCCCAATGCTTAGTTCCAGAAAGTTTGGTAAGAGGAAGTGAAGTGGTACACTGACAGATGTCTGGGCAGGCATCTCACTCTTCTTCTTCTTCCTGAATAGATAAGGTGTTTACTTCAGCTGGCAAGCCTCCAAAACAGAAAATACAGTGCAGATGTCAGCCCCTAGGCTTTTGGAAAGATTCTGAGATTGTTCTGCATATTCATCTCTATTTTAAAAATATGAATAAGCCCTGTCTCTGCTATCCAATAGGAGATGGTTGCACAGATAACAATAATAATAAATAATAGAGTCTTTTGTTCTCATGCTGTTACTTGGCCACTGACACCTCTTTCTGGTTATTCCGTACATTGTAGATATGCTAATCATTTAATACAAGCAAAATTAGTTGGTAATAAAGTCCAGAACTTGAACTAAGGAATTGAGGGGCTAAAGATCTTTCCATTTCTATAATGGTATGAATTTCAACTTTTCTTCTTCCTGCCACCTTCTACGGAGAGATATTTGAGGAGAACGTTCCACTGTCTATTCAGTGTCAGCCTGCTAATCCCATGATCCAGTTTACTGGGCCCCATTTTAATGCATTGAACACAGTCTGTCCCCCAAAGCATTTATGGTCACCTCAGTTGTACTTAATGTGACTAGGAAGGAGTAGAAGAAAAAAGACTTCATCAGCAATGGCTTACTTATAGGTAGAAGTTTGATGGGACAGGAGAACTCTGCTGAAGCTTTTAAGAGCCCAAGTTTTGTATGTATCCATCTATATATGACCCATAAATAACAGAAGAGTGAAATTTTTGCATTTCAGATTAGCTGGTAGTTCTTCTCATCCCCTGGGGACTCAAATATAATTTGTAAACATGTGGAATTTTGTTTTCTTACATTGTCTTGGGTGGGAGGAAGAATCTGATCAGTGGCTCTTGCTCCTACAAGTTCTTCAGAAGTCCTGAAGAAATGTAGTGCTACAAGACATGCAATTCATGTATGGTTTTGCAGTTTGTTGGATTTTTTTAACTTATGGCATCATTTTTCTTAGAAAAGATGGTGATGGATGAGAATGTATTACATTGCCTGGGAAGAAAAATTGATCTTCATCTTTGAATGGACTGTTGCTACAGTCAGGAATAAGGTGAGTTGGTAGGGCCAGTAATGTGCAACACCCTGGGTCCAGTCTAGGTGGGATGATGCATGATTTTAGACTTGCACACAATAAAGGAAGACCTGTAAGTCCAAGGCCATTACTTTGATACAAGTACATTATCATACCTCTGCTACCTCACCATTGCAGGGCTGCTGAGTTACTGTCTTAGAAGAAGTCTGGTACACCCATAGATACCCAGACCACATTTATAAAATGGTATAGTTAGTATTTTTCATGGGAGTTATATTTAATCTTGGATTTTCCAGTTAAAATTTTAATTAAATTTCTCTGATAATGGTTAGAAGCTTTTTGTTTTCTTCCCTATCCCACTTAAATTTTTTTGGACCAACTTTCCAAGAACATGATGTCATGCTTTTTCTTTAAACGAAAATGTGATAAAAAAACCCCCAGTTTCAGTAGTTCTTTTTGGTGTTCTTCACTAGCAAGAATACAAAATATAATTATGTAATACATAATGTATTACAAGGTTGCTCATTCATACAAGGAAAAACAAACACCACTATATTGCAGTAAAGGCTTAGCTCCTATATACAAGCTCATAAAAGAAATGCCTTACAGCAGTACTAAAGATTGATTCAGCTTAACGATGTCTGCAGGAACACACCAAACAGTGTCAAAACTGAGTGAAGGAATTAGCAAAGATGGNTGTCCCGACCATCCAAACCAAGCACAGACCCCACACAAAGATAGCATTTTCTGGACCTATTCCTATTCATCATTGGCAGAAGAGAGGTGGTTAGATGTAAAAGCCATCACTCTCAGACGTGTCAGGTTTGTGTTTCAGTAGAATCAGTTCTGTGTCCTACGTGGTAGAACAGGGTGGGTGAATGCTGGGCTGGTGCCCGATGTCACACCTTGTGCCACAAGGTCACATGCCTTTGCAGCAGCTGCCCCTCCAGTGCCAGGTGCCAGGTCTGAACAGCCACCCCCACCGTGGCTGCCACAGACTGATGGATCGTTTCCTGTGTTGCAAGAGTCTGTCTTGCTTTCCCCATCTCGCTTTCTTACGATGACTAAAGGTCACCAAGACGGCTGAATATTGAAATAAAAATCCAGTTCTTAAATACTATGTTGAGGGGTTATTTTAATGCATTCCTCTTTTTTATTTCCAGATGGTCTATTTCAAAATTTGAAGTGAACTTATGGCAACAATTTCTAAATTCCAAGTTTGCTATAAACTGAAGTTCAAGGAAAATTATGCTGCATTACTGAATTATTTTCAAATACTGAAGAGTTAAAAAATCTGCTCTTTAATGACAGCAGGAATAGGAAGGAATAATCTTTGCCTTGGGACCAACTCAAGTTGCATAAAGACACCAGGTATGCCCTGTTACTGTGGTATAGATTAACTGGTATAAAGGTTTTATGAAGGTAAGGGTGCATTGCCTGACAGCTTTCAGCAGCATTAGAGGTGGGGCAAGCTGGATGAAAATTGCAAAGATAATTACATTAAATAATGTAATTTCATGAGGTGAGATCTAAATTTCATGTTGCATTCTGCTGCGCAAACTTAAAATACGTGTCAAATCTGGCCTTCTTAATTACACTGGCTGACTGTGAAGAACACTTTCTTACAAAAATAATTGGTTTATATTCCTGATAAAATTGAAGTAAAAGATTAAATATTATGTAGCCACTTATTTAGATCATGATTTAAACGGAGAATTACTTGAAACATCATGAAAATCCTTAGAAACCAGCTATAATCAGTAGCAAGGATCAGAATTTAATTAAATTGTAGACTAAACATAATGTTTGTCTTTAATGTCCTTTGGCACACATAGTAAGGAATTGCTGTAGAAGGTGGGGAATTTTTAGCCAGAATCGATTTACGTATCAATGAGTCATACCTGGACCTGCACAAAAACCCACTGAGTTTTATGATCGTAAGAAGGTGTGCCAGGTGTCACTGACTGGAGTACAGGCTTTAGATTTTCATCTCCCATCAAATCAGAGCTGCCTTAATTAAGACAAATCTTAACTTTTGACTTAAAACTTCAAATGTAAAGGAACAACTCCATTTGTTTTCCTTTTTTGGAGACCAACACTAGGAAAATACTGCTAGTGCTGTCCTCTCATCCACGGAAGCCAAATCACACATTTCCACAACACTGAGCACAAGTGATGCTCATGTTTCTTCAGGCACTATTTCTCAAAAGGTTATTAGATTTCCTGTTGGCCAGGTCACTTTCCATGCAAACGCCTCCTGTAAGTAGTGTGTTGCTTTCTACACCTCACTATTCCAAACAGCCTGCAATCCCTCCCTTGGTTCATAGTCAACCTCTAAAACTTCAGCCTCAGAATCCAGACAAAAGGTCTTTTGCCTGAGTTTTCTTCTGTAACAAGCACAAATGTTCAAATTTTAAGACAGCTCCCTGTAGATTTCAGAATTTGAGGACAAGCACACTGCTGTGTTCAGTGACAGTAACAGTATTTAGAAATTATGGGTATCAAATTGCTTAAAAAGATAAAACTCTCTGAACAGGAAACTTACAACTGACATGATCCAGAGATTTCTTCCTTCTAAGAACTAAAGATGTCCCTCCAGCTGTAATAGTGCCAGGAACTAGATTGTGCCTTGTAATCTTTGGGCACAAAGGAGCTGCAACAAGGTTCTTCACAATCCACTCTTTCTTCCCTCTGTTTGAAGAGTCAAAAAATACTACAGTGTGTGACAGACATAAAAGCAGCACTGGCTGCAGTAGTGGCCAACAGGTTACACTAACAGAACAACTTCAAGTGCAGCCAGTATCTTCCAACTGCAAAACACCCCCAAAAGGTACTAGCCAGTGAAACTGAGAATCATCTTTGCAGATTTTTTTCACAGAAGAATATGTACTCTCTTACAAGGAAAATTGTAACCATAACCAAAAAAATATTTATAGTACTCTTCACCAAGTTTTTAGTTGCAAAAAAAAAAAAAATTCTGTTAACACAGGGAAAGTGAAAGTAGTCTGCTTGTGAGGCTAGAATTTTATTGTTCATAGGTCAATACATAAACAGCATATTTACCAGAAACTGAAAACCTGAGCTGTTGACATTAGGTCAAAATTTTCTTGGCCCAAGAACTCACCTTTTATTCCAGTATATAGCAACAGAGCTTGTAAAGTATGAATTTCTTACTGTTAAACCAATTTCATTGATAGGGAACATATCTTTTAGACCAAGTTTAACATATAAATTTGGAGAAGAGTTAAACAGACTAAAGCACACAACAATATGGCAAATTTATGATCCTGGGGTTTACAGCATGCCGTCCTCAATTCCCAGTTTCTGTGCCAATTGTACAAGCTTCCAAGAGATGACCACTAGGAGCTCTCCTGAAGGACAGACCTTCATCCACAATACACAAATTTAGCCACCAGAAGAAAGACAGCTATACTGCCATTCAACAGTTTTATACATCTAGTATCAAAATAAGCTAGCTATTATAGCCAGTCAACATTAAAGCAAGGAATTCTTATGTCTTTCTCCAGAAAGAGACTGAAGTTCATATGGGACAAACGCTGCATAGTTCCCACATCTTGTCTCCTTTACACTTTTTGGTCAGCTAACCTGTCAAATCCAATGCATTTCTGACAACTACTTAAACCTTTCTCAAATTTCTGCCCAGGTCAAAGTCATGATTGCATTTAGTGCCATATGCAATTTATTCAGATCTTCTGAAGATGTCACTGAAATAAAATTTTTGAAACTAAACTGAAAATTGATGCATCTAAGCAACATTTCATGAAGTAGCTTGTGCCCCTATCTGCCACTGGGATACCAGTTCAAAAATTACTTCCTTTACTATGCAACAACAGTAAAAAAAAAAAGAAAGTAAGAGTTGAACTGCCATCAAACCCATTAAAAAGCAGGTAGGACAATTTTATTCATATATTAAAAATAATTTACTTTCCCAAAATAATGTACAATTAGAAGCAGTTCAGACTATTTTAAACACACAGCTGGAAAGTGTTTGAAGAAAAACTAAGACTGAATCACATTGCACTGAACCAATATGCTGAAATGCTTTAAAATTCTCACTTGGAGCATTACTGCTTTAACCATGAATGTTTATTTAAAATGTGCACTAGGTAGGCTGCCAGTCAGTTGCGAAGGTGAGTCTCTGTTTACTTTTTCCTGCCACCTCCACCACCTGCAAGCATGGTGGCCACCCGAATGAAGATGTTCAGTGTATCGGTGTAGATACCCATGCACCTAGGAAACAAGAAATCACAGTTAGTACTGTTGAACAGACAGAATTATTTGGTGTTTCACACCATTATATATCATTTTAAGAGCCTGCACGAACCATCGGTAACAAAACCCAGCTATGACCGTCCTCAGTGCTTTGTATGTCAAAGAACACCTGTACCTTTTTCTACCACCTCTGCCAGCAACAATTATTTACAGAAATCCTAACAGGCAGTATGCTGCTCTCATACAGGAGCCTCTGCTTTCATAATGAACTTTGATCTGTTTATCTCCAAGAATTTTGAAGAAGGTTGGTATTATTCTAAATTAACTAGAATAAAACAGAACCAAGGAGGTAAGAATTCACCTAGCATCAGACAGACATGTACAAAAAAGTTACTTCTTAGTCAGACTTGGTCTTTACCGAGAGTCAATCCTTCCTTCCCTACCTATTACACCATTGCAGCTTTTTTATTTAGTGCCAAAGACTAATAAATATTAAATGACTAAGGAAAGATTAATTTTTTTTGTCTCTACTGATATTAACAGTTATTTTCAGAAAGCAGCTATAAATTCTGCCAGTGGTGCTTTAGAAAAAAATACTTTTTAGAATGTACTGCTGGAGGCATGTGACACCACACACTCAATTCTGTTTCTCACAAGGATTTCAGTTTTAACTTCAGTAGCTGTTTTCTAATTGTTGTTTTCAAACCCTATGATTTTTCACATTTAACAGCAATACACTTTTGAACAATAAACAAAAGGCTATTTTTAGAGCATACTTCAATCTAACTTGAGGGAAATTCTTACCCAGACACTGAGATCAGCTGTGGTAACAGAACACTTACGCATTGATGGGGTCATATTTAGTGACTCCGTAGAAGGGCAGAGTTTCTGCCCGTTTGACCACCAGCTGTGTATCATAGAGCAGGAACATGCCAAAGAGCACCAGGCCACCATAGACTGCTACCGAATACAAGCCAGCGCCAAAAGCAGAGGTGGGAGGCAAGAACATGGATCCTGGAGAGGAAAGTACAGTAGTGTTAAAGGTAACTGTGTGTATCTGCTACTCTGAGTTAGGTCACACTTCAGTCACCGGAGCACATGTTTTTCAGCAAGTATTTAATTCTCACTTTGTGGTACGTTTTTGATACCAAGAGCTTTAGCATGCACACTGAAGATGTCACATACACAACCCGATCCAGTAACTTTGAACACCCTAGGGAAACTGTGTATTTTTCTTCAGGTGAAAGAACCTGTGACTCCAGCAATGCCTCAGAACACACGAAGGAAAACAAGCAGATCGAGAACTAAGATCACACTTACTGCCTTCCCTACTCACTGGCAGTAACTAAAATACAAGGCACCACTATTGGCTGTTTGTCAGACTAATATCTGCCAGAACCATAACTTCACATTTGTTTTCAAGAACAAATATGACAGAATGTTTTCTGCTGTGCTGGAGTTGCAAGGGCTACATTTAAGGCAAATCTTAACTATACAGACCAGCCTGCAACTAACTCTGAGCTGCACCTTAGCAGCTCAACTGTAAAACCTACTTCGTAGGACAGTATTGAAACAGTATCTTACCGATTGAAGAGGCAATAACAAAGCCTAAGCCTATGCCAAGTGGTCCTCCCATGTTCAGGAATTTTTCACTTGGAGCACACATGGCCACAGTTGAGAGCCCGCCGACGATTCCAGCAGTGTACCAGGCAGCTCTGATCAGCAGAGGACCCCCAAGGAAGGCCAGAGGAGCCACCACTGCACCCAGGACACCTAGGCAAAGGAAAACAGAACACATGTAAGACTTGGCACACCCCATGCCAAACCCACTTGACTATTTCATCTCCAGTCAGATGGCATGGCTCAAACTGATCCACACATGACAAAACACCAATGCACTTGATTGTGCTCTTATCTAGAAGGGAGCACAATAAATTAGCAACCTTAAATTCCATGATGTACTTTTATTTAGCACTAGAATACTTCAGGGAGCTCATCTTGGGAAAAAAAGACTAAAAAAAAGTCAACATACTGATTGTTTCAAAACAGAGCTGGTAAGAGATACTTAGCACAGACTAATCAACTACATAATGGCATTGGGAGCATGCAACACTGAAAAGCAGGACAGATTTCTGATTCAACAATTACTTAGGCAAGTAAGTAATTTTTTGCTAGAGTCTCGTAGGAAATGTCTATCTAGTCATTAATATCACATTAGGTTGTTTCACTTAATAGCAATCACTACAATAAACATCATTTCTTCTTGGCAGACATGTTAGCTCTGGAGAGGCAAATATGATTCCAGTGCCCAACATCCACATGTCTTTTCTGAACTACAAAATATTTTTGGCAAAACAGTATTGAAAAATGAGAGCCACTGTTATCTAAATTAGGTATCATTAGTGAGAAATTTATCTGTGCCGACAGTTTAAATACCTGATGGACACACATCTCAGAAGTAAACTAATACTAAAATCTTTTTTTCTAGTCAGGTTTTCAAATACTTCCTGTCCTGCACAGCTGAAGAATGGTTAGTGTAGGCAAGAGTGCTTGCAGAAGCTGTAGTGTTAGCAGGCAGTTACGAAACCAAAGCAGGTATGAAAACATCTAGTTCTACCCAACGTAGAGTATACATACCTCAAATTTAACTTGAGCATGGCTTTTAGAAGATTATGAAAAACACTACAGTTCTGTTAAGGACACTTAAGACATCTTTCCCTGACATTCAGGAGTTCTCGTTGATCTCTGAAAAATCTCAACTCTCCTACAGCAATATATAAAAATTTACTTTAAAGCCAAAGTTTTGTTAAAGCATCTGGTCACACTGAAGCACAGACAACTCTACAACAAACACTAAAACCACATACCTGAATGCATCATCCACGCTGCATGTTTAGCTACTGGATTATCTTCATAGGATATGGACCTGACCAACATTCCAGCACCAATCATAGCTGCAAAAGTTGCACCAATTGCCTGAAGAAACAGCATTACAGCGCTGAAGTTAGCATATGGACATACCGCCTCCATTCTGATCTCCTAGTCTAAAAGTCAACACTGTAATTCTGAAAACAGCAACCTAATTCACATGGAGTATTCATGATTTTACTCCTGTAAGGTTACAGTCAAATCTTTGGAGATCTTAGCTTGCAGGAATTTTCGTTTTATTTTTACTCAGTTTTCTAGAAATCCAAATTTAATGGTGAAGTTGGCAACAATCTCTTGGCTGTGTAAAGTAAGAAAAGGAAAACCCATAGTTCTGCCCCTCACTCTCATTAAGGCACCTAAAATGTGTTAGCCTTCCTTCTTTTCTTGTATGCTTCTCCACCCAAAGCCAACACCTAGTTTACAGGCTTTTGCTACCAATGATTTTTTTAACCTCACTGCCTCTTCTTACTGATGATTTCACGCAGAATCATCCAGCATCTACCAAACTGGTCAGAACTGTACAACTTTTCTCACCTATGATGCTTTATTAAATTAATCTCCCTCAGTTATGTAGGTGTTGGCATTTAACTGTTATTGTTTCACTCAACACACTGAATATGCACTAAGCCTACCAGTGTTGTTTCATCCTTGGCAAACAGGAGACAGCTTTCAAAGAGCTACACAGGAGAGCACAGGGAGGAGTAAGAACGCACAGGGACCTCAGTTTCTATTTACAGACAGCAACAGAAACTGTGCCATTAGCTTTAGGTAGCTATTTCTAAGAGGTTCTTACTTGCATATATACAGCTGGTAAGGATAGCACAGCGGTTTTTTACTCATGTAGTTTGTCTTTGACAAACCATCAAAGTAATATAGAAAGAAGCTGTTAGAATGTGACTAGAATCACCAACTCTTACATCATAAAGTAGCATTAGGATACCTGAATAGTCTTTATGGATAAGGGCACTAATGTAGGTTAAGGTTTGCCTTCCTTTCCATCAAGCAGTCTATATTTCGCATTTTTTTTATACCAACCATTACATTAGGGGGCATTTCTCAATAAATACTTTTATTTTATAACAAAGCTTACCAGCCAGGAGCCCTTTGTCATGAGGTTCATGAGTGCAGGAGATCTGCTCACTGCTGCAGCAGACAGAGCTGTCATGCCAATGCTGCCCGCAAAGTACATGTACGTAGATTGAATTCTGTCCTTCACATACTGTGGCCAAATACTGAAAAATAAGCAGTCATACAGAGCTCTGCAGTTACCAGGTTCAGAATGGACAGCAGCTAAAAACACAATCAAGCTGTTAAATGCATTTGTAGCTATGGATATAAGGGAGGTTTCATAATAGGGTGTCTAGCAACTTCTGCCATGAGTCTACAATGGGGACTGAACTTGTCAATCTTGCTGGTTTAGTCTAATGTTAACTCAGCAGAAACACTGAAAATTATAAATAGTGCTAACTATAATTCAATTTGAAAGAGGAAGCATGCATCGAAAACGGAATAACGAATGCTTGTAACTACAGAAAAAAGAAGAGACTGGTGTGTAAATATAACAAACTGGTTTCAGGAAAAAGGTCTACAGAATGTGTACTGGCACTAAGTAGCCTGCTGAGCAGCTCACAAATTGCTGAGTCACAGTGCACATGATTATCTGACACCACAGGACACAAATGTCATTTTAAGAGCTCTAACAATAGCAACAGACCTGGACATAAATGAGTTTCTGCAGTATCATTTGCTCACACTACAGACAGAAAACTTCTCTGTTAACACGAGATTTAAACATAGTGCACAAATTTTTTTCCCATTTCACTCTTTTGACCTGTTATTCAAACCTTGAGGAGAAAAAGATTAGACATAGCTCTATGACAAGCTTCTCATAGACACAAGCAACACACATTCAGTATAGACGCAGACAGCCACCTCCAAATACAAATGCAAAATAAAGTAAAATGTCTCCAACATACATTTCTCCCAAGCCCATGCTTATTACTACCCATCTTTTAAGCCTAAGTATAGTTTTGCCATCAGCCAGGTTTTTTTGACCAAAAAGCAATTCACCAAAGTTCTAAGAAGAACATGTTTGCTAAATCAAAGCTTAAGCCAAAATATTATGTTTAATGAAAACTTTTTCCAACAGCTGTATTAAAGTTTAACAAACAGTCTTATAGGAACACCAGGGAAACTGGTCTTAGCAATGCTTTTCAGAAGACCACGCTTCCTAAGTTATCTGGAGCACACCTCATAAGACCGGTTCATATACTCTTCATGTAAGATTTAGCAAAACACACTCAGGTTACTATCCATTTAAGGCCAAGTATTTCTAATTTTGCTTTAAAAACCTGCAGAGACATAGGTGGGGGTTTTCTCTTCAGAGCTTAGAAAAGCATAAGCTGAGTGTTCACTGGTGATAGCAGCTAAAGGAAAGACAGATAAAGAGGAGGAGATTTGCTTCCCTAAGGAAGTAAGCCATCTTACTTACGCAGCCCTTTCAATAGCTCCAATCTCACTGGACATGCCCATTCCATAGTAGCACAGGGCTCCCAGGCCAACAGCAGCCCCTCCAGCAACAATGAATTTCCCCAGGCGATCAGCTGTACAAAGAAATAAAAAATACACACTCTCATTAATGCTTTTTCTTGGATAGCTAACAACATCCTCATGTGCATTTTGATGTATCTGCAAGAGCTGATCCATGTTAATCTTTTTCTTAAAGCTCCACTTTAATTTCAAGTCAGTTCACTACGAGTTTCAACGCTTTGAAGGAAAACATGCTTTCGAGGAAGTTTTAAGTTAAGGTTCAAAGATTCCCAGTATTTAAAGCAGAGCTACTCTACCTTTAAGTGCAGTTTCTGCAGATGGCTCAAATGCTGCTTCTTTCACTTCCTGGCCAAGTTTTCCACGCCTTGCACCCGTTCTTACTCTGGTGGCGTAACCCTGTTAAATTCAGAAATAAATTAACAAATATATAATGAAATAAAATAGAAGATATTCTTATCAACTTACTTGCTACACTTAAAATGGTTAATTTTAAGTGTAGCAAGTAAGTTGATAAGGTTGTTAATTGTTTATTGTTGATAAATTGTTAATTTAACTGTTAATAAATCTTTTATTAATCTGTGCTTACCTTCATACATACGAAGCAACTGTGCTCAAGGAAAACAAGTGAACATTAAAGTTTAGGAACCTTTGTGAAAAACATCCACGTATTCTAGAAGTACAGAACCAGTGTAGTGAATTCCAGAAGCTGGAATTTTCAGCCTGCATTTCGTCTGCTCTAGTCCCACCATACTAAACACTGCCACAAGCCTTTTTATTAAATATGAAAACATAATCTTTACTTTTTTAGTTTGTAATAAAGTATTTTGCTTTCTGTGTTAAAACGCTCTCCGTGCAAACACTTTAATGTAGAAAATATTCTTGCACAATACTTATACTTTACAGACACTAAAACTGGAAAAGCAGCACAATTTTTTTGCTTTCAAGTCTAACCTTGATTTATAGAACAAACCTTGAATGAAGGCCTAGAAATTAATGATTTTTAAGGCTGACAAGCTCCAAGCAATTACAGTATGCTGCTCAAAGTCTTAGTGAGTTGCAAGAGCAACACAGAATACACACATATTTAACTTCAAGAACAACTTTTGAAGTTTTCTGACAATTTTTTACTGCAATGTTTAAATTAAAATTGTATCTGAGCAGCCAAGGACTCACACCAAGCTGTGAGTTTTTTTCAACACTAAAATACAAAACCTACAAGCATTACTCTCATATGCCATTAGAGCACTACAGTTCAGGAGGTTTACCAGAGCCCTTGAGTTTGGTTGTGTTTAGCAGCTAATGAAATCCAGCCCAATGCTAGAAAATGTACACACACAAAAACCCATGATGCACCTACAAACTCAGAATGCTTAAGAGGAAAACACAAAGGAGGTGAAGAATTTGCCACCAGCACTTCCATCAAGGTGACAGAAGAGCAACAACAGCCCCTAACAGTTGTGAGTTGCAGGTCTGAGACTTTTTTTCTCAACAAAGAATAAACAGTGTCTCAGGATAACAAGAGTTTGGTTTTTAAAAATGTTGGTTAGACCTATCATTGCCCTGCCATAGCTCAGAAATTGCTCTAACCTAGGCTACAGCTCTAAACACATACTGGGACTAAAACAATTGAAAAGAAAGTGTTTGTTTTAATGTTATGTTTAAGACTCTAATTTGGGAACAGGGAGACAGGACCAGAATTTCTGTTCCTCCCACCTTACTTAGTAAGGCCTGTCCATCCCTAACTACCTCTTTTAAGCTCTTTTGCCCATTAATTTCCAAGACACAGATCAGCCATTGGAACAGATTTCACTTCAATTGCTCTAAAACCCCTGTGGTTTTGACTGAGCAACGTTCTTCCTTCAGTAAATTAGAGCAGGTACCTCAAACAAGCAGACGGCTCATGCTCATTCACAGCAGGTACTCCATGCAAAGCAATTCTTTTGGCAATACACTCAAGTCTTTAAAATACATGCAGTCAGGGCCATCAGAAAAAGAATTACCTTACCTGGCTAGGCTGCCACAGCCTGTATGCTTTTATGCTGGAGCTCCTCAAGGCTGGGGGAGCCTGAGTAATGGTGGGGCGGATAGCCTGGCATGGCAGTGCCCTCAGGCACACCAGCCTGGCAGCCAGCATGGTTGCTGAGATAAGTTAACACGCTGTGTTCCTGCAAATACACAAGGAAATGTATCTTACTGTTTTGTTACATGGTTTTCAGACAAGATACACTTACTACTTATTCTCAACTACAATAAAAGTAGTAAGAAAACCCAAATTGTACTAAAAACAGTTTTACCACTAAAGTACTATAACAGAAGGTAGAACCTTCTTCAATACACAACTTAACTTTGCTTTACCTGTATTTGTCTCCCAGTTTCATCAGAGACTCCTGTCTCACAATTTACTCAAAAACAGGAGAGCATCCCACCTTTCATACACATAAATTAAATCAAGACCTTTCACATACTTACATTTGAGTTACTTTGGCAACTAACCTTCGTTTTGAGACACAATGCTGCATGACTACTCTGCTCTCCAAATTTACTGAGACTTCATCTAAGTGTAAACTCAAATGAGCAAACAGCACAATGTATGTGGTGGGAAAGCACTTGGACAGAGATTTTAAACCATGCTTTAAAGAATCGGTTAGCTTTATGGGCACAGCATTCAGTCAAGGTCACAGCCCAGAACACAAGCTCAGGTCGTCCTGAGCAATTCTGACCAGAAAACAGTGACACCACTCACGGGTAAATGGACTGCACCAGCAGAACCAGCCTGTGTGTTCCACTGGTAGCACGAAAACTGCCAGCTCACTGCCACAAATGGTGCACAGCATACCAAAAACCCCAAGGCCTTGGAGGCACGTGTACTTTCACTACAATTACACACAACCCCTGATATCACAGAACACCCCAGCTACCAGTGCCTTTTTACAAACGACCGCTCACCCCTTACGTGTGCAGTGTCCAACACAACCTAGGACTATTCCAAAGCAAGGCAGATTTAAACACGGGTGAGAAACAAGCACGCACAGCCCTGGACAGCTCGCACTAATCACAGCGGAGAGACACAGAACATAATCCTGCTGCTAGGAAGTCACGGTGCTCTGCAGCGCAGGTATGAAATGCTGCTTTTGTAACTGGAAGTACTTTACGAGGTACATCCGGATTGCGCCACTAAACGCGGCTCTTCCACTGGGATGACGCGGCCTGCAGGAACTTACAGGGCCAACTCAGTGATTTTAACTCTTCTGCCTGAAAACTGGTACTTAAAGCAAGATAACCTCAAGCGCTTCATCAAAAGCAAGGAGGGCAGAGAGCCGAGAGCTAAAAACAGCACAGCACTCCCACATATTAACCGGCAAAAGCGTAACGTAGCGCTGCGGAGTCACTGCCGCACCACAGCACGCAGAAACCCGTCCCAGCCCCGGCAGGGCGGCGGNGCGGGGGGGCAGGGCCGGGGCCGCGCCTCAGCGGTGCGGGAATAGATGGGTGGTTAATGACATAGGAATATAGCGATATACCGGTGTGATAGGGCAGGTGAATGTTCTGGGACACTGACGCTGACACTGCCTGCACCCAGCTCACGGTCGCTGCCACCTCTGCGTGTGAATTTAAGTCTTGCCCTTCCCAGCGTGTCAGAAAGCTCAGGACCTTTGTGTTTCCTTCCCTTACAGCACAGTGCTCTAGAAGCGGGAGGTAAATCTCCCCCTCTGTAACACCTCTCTTTAGAGATACACCTCTCTTCCTTGTGGATATAGTACGTGCTCTAAGGCTGGTGCTCATGCCAGATGAACACAAAATACAGGGCTGTGTACATAAATTACAGAGATGGATGATGCCAGCTCTAATCCCAGCCTTGCAGGGGTGCTCCACAGCCCTTCCCCGGGGCTAAACATTCCTCTTTGGCCTAAACTATTTCTCTGCTGGCAGCTTCCTTCCAGCCTCACTCCAAATGGAGCTCTGAGATTTTTTCCAAGTTTAACCCTAATCCTAAACTGATCTTCAGGAAGGACAGAGCAGCACTTCCCTGGACTATTAATTCCTCAAATTTGTACCAAATTTTACTTTGGGAGCCCCTTTCCAGCTCCACTCCAGCCACAGCTCTGTAGTTTATTTCAGCCTTAACGCTAAACATGGCCATGGTTCTTCACTGCCAAGTAAAACAGACTGTGAAAGTCTTGAGCAGGATCAAAGACAAATATAATAAAAAAGATGTGTTGAATATAGAATTAAGTCCAGAAATAAAATGAGTTACAGATATGCTTTTGAGAATTGTGAGATTAGCCTTTCTGTATCTCGGAGCCTCCTTGTTTAAACTGTAAGAAAGGAAATACAGTGACCTGCTCATTCACAAAATGAAAGTCAAGATAAGAGAGATCAGATATGGAAGAGGACTGAAAGTGCACCAGCATGTAAGATCTTGAAGAAGAATTTTCATTTAGAAGAATGAAGCAGAAGAATACATGACAGAAGGCTGGAAATTCTGTCAGAGGGGGCCAAACCTACTGGGGTTTGAGATCTGATTCTNCGTAGCTCTGCGGAGTCACTGCCGCACCACAGCACGCAGAAACCCCTCCCAGCCCCGGCAGGGCGGCGGCTGGTGCCCGCCTCAGCCCGGGCCGGGCCCTCTCCCGTTTTCGGCCCCGGTTCCGGTCCCGGCCCCGGCCCCACCCGAGCCCCGCACCTGGCCCGGCCCCGCGCAGTCCCCNAAATATAATAAAAAAGATGTGTTGAATATAGAATTAAGTCCAGAAATAAAATGAGTTACAGATATGCTTTTGAGAATTGTGAGATTAGCCTTTCTGTATCTCGGAGCCTCCTTGTTTAAACTGTAAGAAAGGAAATACAGTGACCTGCTCATTCACAAAATGAAAGTCAAGATAAGAGAGATCAGATATGGAAGAGGACTGAAAGTGCACCAGCATGTAAGATCTTGAAGAAGAATTTTCATTTAGAAGAATGAAGCAGAAGAATACATGACAGAAGGCTGGAAATTCTGTCAGAGGGGGCCAAACCTACTGGGGTTTGAGATCTGATTCTTACTTACTCTGACACTTGTTTGCTTTCTGTTGAAGTAAGTGAAAATCCAGAGCTTTGGTGTCTATTGTATTGAGGTCTCCTACAATGCAAGAAAAAAATGTCAGTTTCAGGCCATGAATATGTTGTTTATTTAGAGACTTGTAGCGCTTGTTTCAGAGTTTGTAACACTCTCTAATTGTTAGGTACTAAAGGATTCATTATAATAATTAATATTTAAATTTATAATTAAGTTATTAATAGTAATAATTTATGCAAGGAATCAAACTTATCTCTTTTACTACAGCATATAATCATGTAAAGAACTCTCCTGAGACTTTCAAATAAGATACTCATCCCACCTTTTCCCCAAACTGTGTCTTAAATAGATAATTTTGTCAGAAGCAACCCAAATCTACACAGGGCCCACCGTGCAGCAAATTCAGGAGTTGAAGCCTTCTCACAGAGATTTGCCTGCTAAGAGAGACTCCTTTCCTCCTAGATGGTGAACACCTGTAAATGCTCTAGCTGGCCAAATCCGTGTCTGAGCGGGGCAGCGGTGGCCTCTGATGTCCTGAGGAGTTTCTCAGCTGGAAGCAGCAGGTTGGTTCCTGTCTGCTGGTGCCACTGCACCTCTCTCTGGGGCAGGAAGGCGATGTGCCCCAGTCCCCGTGCCACCTGGGAATGCTGCAGAGCTGCCGGCTGTGCTTTTTGCAGCGCTTGGAGCTCCTGCCGACAGGAGCAGGGATAACAGCAGGACAGAGAGACTTGGCGGGGAGATGGCAGCCAAATGCACACATGAAAACCCGCTTTTTAACTCCAGTGCGCTGCTGCTTCGTGGGGCCGCGTTCAGATGCAGTGTGCAGCCACCGCCTGGATCTGGTGCTGTTCAGTGCCTTTGTTAAGGACCTGGATGATGGCACAGAGGTGCCCTCAGGTTTGCAGGTGGTGCAGAACTCGAAGGGGTGGGTGCTGCGCCAGGTGGTTGTCAGTGGGAGGGAGGTCGAGTGGCCGGGGAATTGGGCAGTCAGGAATATCTTGCACTTCAGCAAAAGGGACTGCAAAGCCCTGCGCTGGGGGAGGAACAGCCCCATCCACCAGCACAGGCTGGGGCTGTCCAGCTGGAGAGGAGAAAAATGCAGGTACACTGGAGAGAGTCCACAGAGATGACAAGGGGTGATTGGCTGGCAAGGACAGGCTGAGAAAGGTGGGGCTGCTCCGTCAGAAGAAGAGAGAGCTTAGGGCACTTTATCAGAGTGTATGAATAGCTGATAGCAGGGAGTAAAGGAGAAGGAGCCAGACTCTTCTCAGTGATTTCTGGTGACAGGACAATAGGCAATGGACCTAAACTGAAATAGAAGACATTCTTTAAACATAAGAATTTTTTTAGTGTTTTTTTGAAATTATTTTTACAATAAGAGTGGTTGAACAGTGGGACAGGTTGCTCAGAGCATTGTGGAGTCCTTCTATGAAGATCTTCTAAAGCTTCCTGGACATAGTCCTGAGTAACCTGCTTGTGCAGGAGGATTGTCCTAAATCATCTCCAGAGGTCCCTGCCAGTCTCAGCTAGTCTATGAGTCTATGAAGTATTGATGACTCCTGAAGGATCTGAAGCACTTTTGGTTTTTTAGGACTGATATGCACCAATAAGAGGTCTTTGGAAAACAGTGAACATTGTTTCCAGGGAGTATGTAAAGAAAAGTTATTTTCAAAGCAACAAAAATAGTAATGATAAAAAAGAAACTTCATGAAGACACT